>JALGXP010001929.1:0-10920 GCA_023333625.1 Bothriochloa decipiens | reverse complement strand
CTATTTGGCAAAAACTTTCCCTCCATCTTTAAGAATGAGTGCCTCCATAGAAATTCACAGAAGTGGCAGATCTATTGGGGAGCTGCCAGGCTCCAGCACCCTCTACCCTCGCCGCACCATTGGAGCCCCCCTCCCCCCCCAAAAAAATGAGCCATTAACCGTGTTGGGAAGCAACTTTGATATACAAACTTCTTTTCCAAACTTTGGAAATAAAAATTTCATTACATACTTTTGAGATGATTACAAGTCCAGCGAAGATAACAAAGATACTTCACTGTGACTATTTGCGACTTCGCTCGTATATTTTTTGGAATGTTTCAGGTTAACCGGCGAAGATAACTTCGCCGGGTATCGGCGACTTAGCGAAGATGACATCATCACTTCGCTGTGCCATCTCGGACTTCGCACATATGCTATCACATGTTTCAGACACATGGCGAAGATTACCTGAATAACTTCACTGCATTCCTGATGACCAGCAAAGCAGTCCTAGCAACTTCGCATGAAGAAATAGTGAAGTTGCCGGCAAAGTCAAGAAATCGGGATCGGGCCCAAAGTTGCTTGAAGAGACAAAAAGAAAAGGGTGAAGTGTGTTTCGTCACTTTGCCAATAAGCTTTTTAGCTAAATGTATAGGAAGTATCATGACAAGTTTGTAAGATTCTTTAAATGACGAAGCCAGGGGGCCTATAAATACCCCCTGAAATGTATGTTTCAGGACAATATGAAATACAATCGCAACCCGCATATCGTTTTTGCCTCATTTGCTTGAGTGTAATCTCCATACCCCAACATCTGGCGCTGTTTGTTTGTGTGATCGAAGACACCCACGACCACCACACGGACGCAAAACGGCAAGACTCAGCAAAAAGGAAACTTCAGCTGGAGACAATCCAAACCAAGACAAAGACCCACTCTTGGAAGATGAAACAGAAACAGAAAACAAACACCCACAAGAGGATGAAGAAACTCAGAACAAAGAAAGAAGACTCAAAGAACTCGAAGAACAACTCATCGCCAAGAAAAAACAGCTGGAGGAAGCAAGAATGAGAACAAGAGAAAAGTCTTTGAGGCAAAAAATCATAGAAGCAGAGGCTGAACTAAGAAAGATCAATGACGCAATAGAAAATGAATGATTCAAAATCCAAACTCAGCAAGCAAAAATACCAACAGGAAAGAAAACCAAAGTCAAATAGCAATAGTTGATACAGAGTCGCCCTTGTTAATTGACATTCAGCTAGCAAAGTGGCCAGCATGTTTCAAATTTAATATCATCCCAACTTACAATGGCATGTCCGACCCAAGACAATTTCTTATGAGCTTCGAAGCAGCAGTAGCATCAAGCGGGGGAGATGTGAACACCCTAGCGAAGTCGCTCATCATGGTAGTAAGAGGACCAGCGTAGCACTGGTACTCTTCGCTAAAACCAAGGTCAATAAAATCCTAGGATCAACTTCGCATAACCTTGCTCCTAGATTTCTAAGGCCTACAAAGAGTTGAGCTCATCAGCGATGATCTCTTTAATATCAAGCAGCAACCAAAAGAACCGTTGAGCCAGTACTACAAAAGATTTGTACAAACAAAAGCTCAAATTCTAAACATACCACACGAAGTTGTTATCATAGCAGCAATCAAAGGACTGCGAGTAGGCCAACTTTCTTCACACTTCAAAAGGGAAAAACCAACCACAGTTGAAAAACTATACAAAGAAATAAGAAAGTACTGTGAATCCGACGAAGACTATAGGAAAAGAACAGAAGAAGAAAACGGGGAAAGAAATAAGTCAAGAGCAAACAACAACTTCCAACACTCAAGAGTGACAAACACAGTGCGAAGACCATTTGAGAGAATAAACCATATCAACAACTCAAGCGAAGTCAACCGCCAAGGTCCAAGCTCAAGCAATCAAAGAAACTTCCAAAACAACAGAAATTACAAGAAAAATTTCCAACAAAGGACAAACTATAACAACCAAAGCAGAAACTTTGAATGGAACATTTTGAGCCCCGAAGAAATGTACTGCATCATACACGGCAAAGGGGCTGGCCACACATCGAAGATGTGCCCAAAAGTAAAGAAAAGCATTGAAGAAGCACAAGAAGAAAATAGAGCAACTTCGCAGCTGAAAGTTGTCAATCATCTAGCTCCCTAAAGAACAAGTTACCTGCCAATAACTTACCCTCAACACATGTTGCCACCACCTCCGCCAATATACAATTGCCAGCCGATAGCAATGTGCCCGCAAAATCAATAGGGCCCAAGTCAACAGCAAAGTTTTCAACCTGAAAGTTCAATTACAAATAGCAACAACCAAATTCAACACAACAATTTCCCTCATCCAATATCCGAAGCGTCAACAAGCAATGGGAATGCAATCATCCCAAGCAAAGATAGAATTATGACAATCTTCGGAGGAAACAACATGGAGCTCGATACAAGAAACGAAAGAAGAAATTATTTCAGAAGAGTGAACTCCATAGCAATCGAAGGTCCATTCAAGAAAACAAGATGGTCCCACATGCCAATCACATTCTCTGAACAAGATCTCAAACACAAAGATTACCCACATATGGACACGATGGTCATAGAAGCAAACATCGAAGGCTGGGCAGTAACAAAAATTCTGATAGATGGTGGCAGCTTAGCAGACATAATATTCACAAGAACCTTAGATGCAATGCAAATTGACAGAAAAACTTTGGGAAGAGCCGAGCAGCCATTAGTTGGCTTCGGCGGAAAGAAAATATGCCAGTTTCATTTGGAACAATGAACAAGGCGAGAACAGAAGAAATAACATTTGATGTTGTTGAAATGCACAGCCAGTACAACACAATCTTTGAAAGGGGAAGTCTAAATGCCTTCGAAGCCATAGTAAGCTACCCGTACTTATGCATGAAGATGCCAGCAGTCAATGGCATCATAACCATCTTCGGCGATCAAACAGAACATAGAAAGAGACGCAAGCCCAGCTTTCAAAAATATCCACGTGATACAAGAAAAAGAAGATGATGAGCTTGAAACTGAAAACGTGAAGATACAAGAAAAAGCGAAGCCCTGTGAAGACACAAAGAAAGTGCCAATCGACCCAATAGTGCCAGAAAGACAAGTTATCATTGGCACAAACCTATCAAAAGAAGAAGAAAAGCTAATACAAGTCTTGCGAAGTAACAGGGATATCTTCGGCTGGTCTGCACAAGACTTAGGAGGAGTAAGCAGGGATGTCATAGAACACAAGTTAAACATCGACCCAAACTTCTGGCCAACAAAGCAAAAACTCAGAAAGTTATCGAAAGACAGAATACAAGCTGCGAAAGCCGAAGTCCAAAGATTGCTAGATGCAAAAGTCATAAGAGAAGTTCAATTCACAACTTGGCTCGCAAACATAGTTATGGTACAAAAGAAAAACAAAAAGTGAAGAATGTGCATAGACTTCATAGATCTCAACAAAGCGTGCCCAAAAGACAACTTTCTATTACCAAGGATAGACACTTTGGTAGATCAGGCAGCAGGAAGTGAAATGCTCAGCTTCCTTGACTGCTATTCGGGCTACCATCAGATTTGGATAAAAAAAGAAGACGAAGAGTACACAAGTTTCATTACACCATTCGGCACTTATTGTTTCCAAAGAATGTCCGAGGGGCTTCGCAATGCAGGAATAACTTTCATCAGAATGACAACCACAGTCCTCAAAGATCAAATACCAAGAAATCTACTTGCGTATGTGGATGACTTAGTAATCAAAAGCAAAAAAAGAGAAAATCATGTCGAAGACCTACAAGAAACCTTCTCAAACCTCAGAAAAGCAAATCTAAAGTTGAACCCAGAAAAATGCACATTCGAAGTTCAAACAGGCAAAATACTAGGGTGCATCGTATTCGCAAAAGGAATCGACCCAAACCCAGAGAAGGTGAAGGCAATACTGAATATGCAAGTGCCAAGAAACATTAAGGATATACAAAAGTTGATAGGAGGATTAGCTTCACTAAACAGATTTATATCCAAATCAGCTGAGCGAAGCCTCCCAATATTTCAAGCACTAAAAGGGAAAAAGGAAAAAATCAACTGGGGTCAACCACAGCAAGAAGCTTTTAAAGAAATAAAAAAGCATCTATCCAATCCCACAACCTTAGCAACACCTGACCCAACGGCAGATTTACTACTATATGTATCAACAAACGAAAGTACAGTCAGTGCAGTATTGATACAAGAAGAAGAAAATGAGCACTCAATAAGACAAGTTCCAGTATACTTCGTATCCGAAGCCTTGTCTGGATCAAAAATATTCTATTCAAAAATCGAGAAAATTGCATATGCAGTACTTATGGCATCCAGAAAGTTGAAACACTACTTCCAAGCACACAAAATTAGAGTACCAACAAATCAACCCTCAAAGAAGTTCTACAAGGCTGCAAATCCTCAGGGAGATTAGGAAAATGGGCCGCAGAGCTGTCCCAATACTTCATCAAATTCAAGAAAAGAATAGCAATCAAATCTCAAGTGTTGGCTGACTTCATGGCAGATTAGACACCTTCGAAGTACAACCAAGAGTGGAGCAACCAGAGTGGATACTCTATTGCGATGGTGCTTGGGGCTTCGCCGACGCAGGAGCAGCAGCAGTCATAACTTCACCTTCTGAAATTAAACTCAAATACGCAGCAAGATTGGACTTTCAATGCACCAACAACATCACAGAATACGAGGCAGTATTACTGGGGCTCCGCAAAGCAAGAGCAATGGGGATTCAAAAACTAATAATCAAGACAGATTCTCAAGTTGTGGCTGGGCATATAGAGAAAAATTATAAAGCAAGAGATCCAGAGCTAGCAAAGTATCTCCAACTGCTGAGAGATCAAGAAAAACACTTCGCTGGATTCACGGTAAAAAGCATTTCAAGAAATGATAACACAGACGCAGACGAAATTACAAAAGCCGCCGCCCAAAAGTTAGAGTTATCACCAAAAGTATTCTTCTAAACTATCATCGAAGCCTCAACAAAAACAAAAGTTGAACAATCAAAAGAAGTACACATCATAGAAAGCGAAGATTGGAGGGCTCCAATTGTTGCATTCCTCAAAGGATTCTACGAACCAGAAAATGAAGCTGATGAAGCAAGAATGAAGCAAAAGACCAGAAGCTACAAAATCATCGACGAAGAACTATACAAGGAAGGAGTTTGCCAACCACTACTAAAGTGCATCTCGAGAGAAGATGGGAAAAACTTGTTGAAAGAAATACACGGTGGAATCTGTGGATGTCACGCCGGGGCTAGATTAATAGTCAGAAAAGCCTTTAGACAAGGGTTCTTCTGACCAACTGCCCAAAGTGGCAGCAAAGAAATCATTCAGACCTGTCACAATTGCCAAATGGCAGCAAGCAAAGTTAAAACACCAGGAACAAACCTACAACTAATTGAACCAACTTGGCCACTGGCAAGATGGGGAATTGACATAGTTGGAAAGTTACCTCTAGCTCCAGGCAACTACCAATACGCAATAGTTGTGGATTGAAGCGAAGCCAATCACAAACATGTCATCTCATACAATGAAAAAATTCCTATGGCAAAACATCATATGCAGATTCAGAGTCCCAAGACACATCACTGTAGATAATGGAACCCAGTTTGACAGCGAAGACTTCAGAGAATACTGTCAGTCAATGGGAATCAAACTTTGCTTCACATCAGTAAAACACCCACAGTCTAACGGAGCAGTCGAAAGAGCAAACGGGATAATTTGCACTGGAATTTCAAAGTTCCTAACAAATCTCAAAAAGGGAAAATGGGTCGATGAATTACCAAAAGTAATCTGGTCACACAACACTTCAAAATCAAGGCCAACAAAATGCTCTCCATTCAAGTTACTTTACGAAGATGAAGCAATGACTCCCGAAGAGATAAAATACAAAGGTCCAAGAACAAATGTTCAAGTGATCACAGAAGAAGACCAAATAACAAGCAAGGACTTGCTCGAAGAAGTAAGAAATGAGGCACTTGAGAACATCAAGAAGTACCAACTTGAAACACAGAAATGGTACAATAAAAAAGTTAAGACGAGAGTTAGCACAAGGAGATCTCGTCCTAAAAAGAAAAAAGACGAAGACCCAGTGGAAAAATTCCAGCAAAAATGGGAAGGCCCTTTCATCGTCATAAGAACAAACAAAGAAGGTGCGTATCATCTGGCAAAGCTTAAATGTGAGGAACTCAGTCACACCTGGAACATAGAAGGACTCTGCAAGTACTATCCATAAGCAAGACTACATGATTAGTCTACTGTCGGTTACCGAGAGAAGGAGTACCCTAAACCTCCCTTGTTTTCGGTTGAACCCCGAGTTTACCCTCAGATTAATCTCACGGGGACCCTCGAAAAAACACGTGCAAGACCAGAGCATACATCCTCGACCCACCGAGGCCCACCAGCAAATACACACTGGGCCGACCCACAACAGAATACTTAACTTCTTCCGCAACCCTCGACAAGTCACTGACGTCACCAACTGATGATCACTCGAGAGGGGGGGGACCCTGCGTCAAGTGTTGAGGCCCCGGCGGGACGGACGCCTCGATACAACAAGGGTCGAGCCCCCCTCGATCCACCAACTCCGGGTGCGTCCGACAGCGCATTTGATGCAAAACTACCTAACCTCGTCCAATCGTATGGCTACAGTAGCCGCACAGTGGTCCGTACAGCAGTCGAATCTCGCTTTGCCGCCCATACTGGGGACGTGCATCGGTCTGCACGGCACTGTTACACCGTACTCAGCACTGTTAGGCCGCTCAAGGCTCCCCTTCGACGCGCTACGCGACAAACAACCGACATCGGATTCCCTAAGTTCAATCTTATCCGTTCAACCACTACGCTCGAGGCTACCCCTCGATTGGGCCTCGAGTATGTGTCGATGCCCTCCGGTCAACCCACATCGACCTCGAAAGCTGCGCCAACAACTCCTGATGCGACCCCAACAGGGACTCGCACGTCCTCTACAGGGATCCCATCTTTCGCCAGTCAGCAACCACGCCTCCGAAGGACGCCTGTCAACTCCGAGCCATGCTGCTATAGAACAAGCCATGCTCAGCGCACGTCTCTACAATGGCCTCGAGTTGACCACCACGACCCATGACGTCACCACTGCATCATCAAACCAGGACACTTGTACCCCTGTGCCTCCCCTAGGCCTATAAAAGGGGACGCCAGGATACACAAAAAAAGGAGAGGCCCAATCGGACGAAGAACCAACTCCAGACAACGATCTCATGAACAACCGAACACACGCCTAGGCAGACTCCTAGACACTAAATAACTCTTTTGCTCTATACTCGACCCCCCCCCGAATTCTCTCCTTTGCTTGTATTCACCCCTGTACAAGCACTTAGGTGCAAGATAATACAAATCTTCTCCCCCCGCTGGACGTAGGGCCTTCTTTGCCCGAACCAGGATAAATCGCTGTGTTCTTCTTGTATCACCATCCGAACGGGTTACGCACACATACGTTTAATCGTTGGCTTAGGACACCCCCGGGTTCCTAACGTCGATAGTTGGCGCGCTAGGTAGGGGGTGTGTGTCAAACCACTTCGTTCGAATGGCGGATTTCGTATCATCGCTCCCTTTCGGCTCGGTGATCTGGTTTGGGAGTTTGGAGTTCCTGTCGCTCGGCACGAGCCATGACATGGTCCTGCTCTCAGCCGGGCACCCAAGCGGGGGCGCTTCAGGGACTCCGCGAGGAGCCCCGCGTCGCCCTCGCCACCACGCTTCCCAATCAAGAAGGAGACGTGGATCGCAGGGCGGGCGGCGCCGCCGTGCGACCACGGTCATCACATCCTCTTCATCTTCGATAGATGACTTGAGCTCTCTGGCCAGGAGCCTCCCACGACTACGCGTAAGGCCCCAAGAGGGGCAGCGCTCGCCAGGGTTGAACGCTTCTCCCCAGGCGAACGCGCCCCTCACGTCTACGGCTCTCTTGCCCCATGAGCAGTTTGCTGTTCGACCAGCACTGCCATTTGGGCTCGATAATGCCGCTTCAACATACTCCACTATCGTGCGCTCGGGCTTCGGAGCGGACAGGGAACGGACTGGACCCCCCTACGCGCAGCAGCGTGCCGGGAGGTACCGGTACTGGCCCCTGAACGCCCGATTAACCATCGCCCACATGGCGTCTGCCCTCGCGCGCTTCGACAGTGGCTGGAAGTGAAATAATATGGGCGGACCATCATGCCTTACCCGCTCTACTCCGACTCCGACTCCAGCTACTATTATCCCACGCGAGAGTGTTTCCACGTTGACATAGTCACCGCGTTGGGCAACGACGATGCCGATCCCGCAGAGACGTCCACACCACCGGCTGCAACATGTGGACCCCTCCTCCTGGCGGGGCAGGAGGAAGGGCCCCCTGCCGCGACCAATGATCTGTGCAATTCGCAGGGCGCCCACGTCGCCCAGCTCATGCAGGTTCGGGAGCTTTGAGCCAAACTCGACGAAGACAAAGAGCGACTGTGCCAGCTCAAGCGTACCCTCGAGCAAGACAATCGGAATCCCCCAGGCGGAGGGGCTTGGGCCCAAGCGCGGCAAGTACAGCGGCAGATTGTGGACATGAGTACGATTGCACGTCTCGCCTTCAATCGAGCCAGTCAGAATGTCATCGCAGCAACCATGCTTCTCTCAACATGCCAGCCCCCTCGAATCCTAAAGCCCAACGAGTCCGACAGGAGATCCAGGGCCTTCTCGAGGTGGCCGCCATCCAGCAGGCCGAGAGTTCTGCCCCGAGGCATCGAGGTGCGGCCTTAGGGCAACACCAAGAACCCTCGCGGCATGAGAGGCAGGCCTCGACCAAGCCGGTAGACTCCCCCCGCTCGAAGGGGGCGGTCCCGGCCCACGATCATGTTCGTGACAACCGCGAGCCCCACGATGTGCGTCACAACATCAACGAACACCGCAGACGCAAGAGCGGTGACACCGAGGCACGAGGCTACAACGCTCATCGGGGCAGACGCTACGACAGCGACGAGGACCGACGTCGATCCCCGGATCCGCCGGGACCTCGAGCCTTCAGTCGTGCGATTCGCAGCACGCCGCTGCCTAGCCCCTTTAGACCCCGACAAGTCTCATCAAATACGACGGTGAGACAAAGCCTGAGCTCTGGCTTGCCGACTTCAAGCTGGCGTGCCAGCTTGGTGGGGCCCGCGATGACAGCGCCATCATTCAACAACTCCCACTCTTTCTCTCCGACACCGCACGACGGTGGCTCGAGGAGCTTCCCCCTAACCAAATCTATGACTGGTCTGACCTGGTCAGGGTTTTCGAGGGGAACTTCAAGGGCACCTATGTGCGTTCCAGCAACAGGTGGGAACTCCGAGGCTGCAGACAGAAGCCCGGGGAATCCCTCCGCGATTTTACTCGACGCTTCTCCAAGCAGCGCACTGAGCTTCCCCACGTCACTGACGAAGAGGTGATCCTGGCTTTCATTGCCAGGACCACCTGCAAGGAACTGGTCCGGGAGCTCGGGCGTGCTCCCTCAAAGACCGCCGATGAATTGATGGACATCGTGGCCAACTTTGCTGCCGGAGAAGAGGCCGTCGGCGCCTTCTTCGACAATGGCAAAGGCGGCCAACCCCGAGGGTTCGAACCGGGGTGGTAAGAAAGGGGGCAAGAAGAAGAAGAAGAACCCATGAGGCAAGCGCGAAGATGCCCCCGATGATGACCTCGTGGCGGCTGTCGAGCGCAAGAAGCCTCGAGGCCCTCCCGAAAAGGGCCTCTTCGATGAGATGCTCAAGAAACTGTGCCCATATCACAAGGGCCAGGCCAACCACACCCTCAAAAACTGTCAGATGCTCAAAAGGCATTTCGAGGGTACGGCTCGAGGAAAGGAAGGGACCTTCGAGTGGGCGACCTCGTCCTACGACGGCAACAGAGCAACAAGGGCCGCCACAAGTTAACTCCACTGTGGGAAGGCCCCTTCATCATAGCAGAGGTGTTGAAGCCCGGAACCTACAAGCTCGCTAACGACAAAGGCGAAATGTTCGCCAACGCATGGAACATCGAGCAGCTACGTCGTTTCTACCCCTAGGGCGCCGATGCCCTTGTACATTCTTGCATGTTTCATACATTTTCGCATGACGAATATAAGAAGTACTTTCGGTTATAAGTTCAAACTCGTTATTGTACATGCAAGAGGTAGGCTCGACCCTGTCTCGCCGGAGTCAAGCCTCCCACGGGGGCTAACGGGGAGGGGACCCCCTAAGTTCCTAAAAAATACGAACGATTTTTCAAAATTCGAGGTTCTCCTTTTGCTTTGCAACTAAGTAGAAAACGCCTCGAACTCCCTAAGGGTCGAGGGCTGTTGAGCCTGGGGCTCTCCTACGCCTCAGGGCTACGGTACCCCCACTCGCTCCCCCTTCTTCAAGGGATACGAGCATGCGTCGAACACTTAGTCGAAAAGCAAAAGTCAGGTGATCAAAACTCGAGCATCTCTTCTTTCCTACGCCTCGATACGCTTCGCGACTAAGTAGAAAATGCCTCGAATTCCCTAAGGGTCGAGGGCTGTCGAGCCGGGAGCTCTCCTACGCCTCAGGGCTATGGTACCTCCACTCGCTCCCCCTCGAGGGATACGAGCACGTGTCAAACACTTAGTCAAAAATGCAAAATCTAGGCAAAAGAAAACAGGGAAGACTCGACCTTAAAATATCCAAATGCATTACGATAGATGCATAGATGTTTTAAAGGCCCTCAAAGCCACACTGAATATAAGTTACAAAAACTAACTTATTTACACGGGCACCTTCGTCCAGTTTTGCCCTACAGGCCTGCTCCGCCCTCCTCGACGGTGTACCCTTCATCTTCTTTTTCGAAGGCCAACGGGCGGCCGTCGCTTGCCCGACCAGTACAAGGGGGGAACCCCCCGAAGTCCCCAAAAAACTCGCATGATTTTTTCAA
>JALGXP010001928.1:0-10923 GCA_023333625.1 Bothriochloa decipiens | reverse complement strand
CTATTTGGCAAAAACTTTCCCTCCATCTTTAAGAATGAGTGCCTCCATAGAAATTCACAGAAGTGGCAGATCTATTGGGGAGCTGCCAGGCTCCAGCACCCTCTACCCTCGCCGCACCATTGGAGCCCCCCTCCCCCCCCAAAAAAATGAGCCATTAACCGTGTTGGGAAGCAACTTTGATATACAAACTTCTTTTCCAAACTTTGGAAATAAAAATTTCATTACATACTTTTGAGATGATTACAAGTCCAGCGAAGATAACAAAGATACTTCACTGTGACTATTTGCGACTTCGCTCGTATATTTTTTGGAATGTTTCAGGTTAACCGGCGAAGATAACTTCGCCGGGTATCGGCGACTTAGCGAAGATGACATCATCACTTCGCTGTGCCATCTCGGACTTCGCACATATGCTATCACATGTTTCAGACACATGGCGAAGATTACCTGAATAACTTCACTGCATTCCTGATGACCAGCAAAGCAGTCCTAGCAACTTCGCATGAAGAAATAGTGAAGTTGCCGGCAAAGTCAAGAAATCGGGATCGGGCCCAAAGTTGCTTGAAGAGACAAAAAGAAAAGGGTGAAGTGTGTTTCGTCACTTTGCCAATAAGCTTTTTAGCTAAATGTATAGGAAGTATCATGACAAGTTTGTAAGATTCTTTAAATGACGAAGCCAGGGGGCCTATAAATACCCCCTGAAATGTATGTTTCAGGACAATATGAAATACAATCGCAACCCGCATATCGTTTTTGCCTCATTTGCTTGAGTGTAATCTCCATACCCCAACATCTGGCGCTGTTTGTTTGTGTGATCGAAGACACCCACGACCACCACACGGACGCAAAACGGCAAGACTCAGCAAAAAGGAAACTTCAGCTGGAGACAATCCAAACCAAGACAAAGACCCACTCTTGGAAGATGAAACAGAAACAGAAAACAAACACCCACAAGAGGATGAAGAAACTCAGAACAAAGAAAGAAGACTCAAAGAACTCGAAGAACAACTCATCGCCAAGAAAAAACAGCTGGAGGAAGCAAGAATGAGAACAAGAGAAAAGTCTTTGAGGCAAAAAATCATAGAAGCAGAGGCTGAACTAAGAAAGATCAATGACGCAATAGAAAATGAATGATTCAAAATCCAAACTCAGCAAGCAAAAATACCAACAGGAAAGAAAACCAAAGTCAAATAGCAATAGTTGATACAGAGTCGCCCTTGTTAATTGACATTCAGCTAGCAAAGTGGCCAGCATGTTTCAAATTTAATATCATCCCAACTTACAATGGCATGTCCGACCCAAGACAATTTCTTATGAGCTTCGAAGCAGCAGTAGCATCAAGCGGGGGAGATGTGAACACCCTAGCGAAGTCGCTCATCATGGTAGTAAGAGGACCAGCGTAGCACTGGTACTCTTCGCTAAAACCAAGGTCAATAAAATCCTAGGATCAACTTCGCATAACCTTGCTCCTAGATTTCTAAGGCCTACAAAGAGTTGAGCTCATCAGCGATGATCTCTTTAATATCAAGCAGCAACCAAAAGAACCGTTGAGCCAGTACTACAAAAGATTTGTACAAACAAAAGCTCAAATTCTAAACATACCACACGAAGTTGTTATCATAGCAGCAATCAAAGGACTGCGAGTAGGCCAACTTTCTTCACACTTCAAAAGGGAAAAACCAACCACAGTTGAAAAACTATACAAAGAAATAAGAAAGTACTGTGAATCCGACGAAGACTATAGGAAAAGAACAGAAGAAGAAAACGGGGAAAGAAATAAGTCAAGAGCAAACAACAACTTCCAACACTCAAGAGTGACAAACACAGTGCGAAGACCATTTGAGAGAATAAACCATATCAACAACTCAAGCGAAGTCAACCGCCAAGGTCCAAGCTCAAGCAATCAAAGAAACTTCCAAAACAACAGAAATTACAAGAAAAATTTCCAACAAAGGACAAACTATAACAACCAAAGCAGAAACTTTGAATGGAACATTTTGAGCCCCGAAGAAATGTACTGCATCATACACGGCAAAGGGGCTGGCCACACATCGAAGATGTGCCCAAAAGTAAAGAAAAGCATTGAAGAAGCACAAGAAGAAAATAGAGCAACTTCGCAGCTGAAAGTTGTCAATCATCTAGCTCCCTAAAGAACAAGTTACCTGCCAATAACTTACCCTCAACACATGTTGCCACCACCTCCGCCAATATACAATTGCCAGCCGATAGCAATGTGCCCGCAAAATCAATAGGGCCCAAGTCAACAGCAAAGTTTTCAACCTGAAAGTTCAATTACAAATAGCAACAACCAAATTCAACACAACAATTTCCCTCATCCAATATCCGAAGCGTCAACAAGCAATGGGAATGCAATCATCCCAAGCAAAGATAGAATTATGACAATCTTCGGAGGAAACAACATGGAGCTCGATACAAGAAACGAAAGAAGAAATTATTTCAGAAGAGTGAACTCCATAGCAATCGAAGGTCCATTCAAGAAAACAAGATGGTCCCACATGCCAATCACATTCTCTGAACAAGATCTCAAACACAAAGATTACCCACATATGGACACGATGGTCATAGAAGCAAACATCGAAGGCTGGGCAGTAACAAAAATTCTGATAGATGGTGGCAGCTTAGCAGACATAATATTCACAAGAACCTTAGATGCAATGCAAATTGACAGAAAAACTTTGGGAAGAGCCGAGCAGCCATTAGTTGGCTTCGGCGGAAAGAAAATATGCCAGTTTCATTTGGAACAATGAACAAGGCGAGAACAGAAGAAATAACATTTGATGTTGTTGAAATGCACAGCCAGTACAACACAATCTTTGAAAGGGGAAGTCTAAATGCCTTCGAAGCCATAGTAAGCTACCCGTACTTATGCATGAAGATGCCAGCAGTCAATGGCATCATAACCATCTTCGGCGATCAAACAGAACATAGAAAGAGACGCAAGCCCAGCTTTCAAAAATATCCACGTGATACAAGAAAAAGAAGATGATGAGCTTGAAACTGAAAACGTGAAGATACAAGAAAAAGCGAAGCCCTGTGAAGACACAAAGAAAGTGCCAATCGACCCAATAGTGCCAGAAAGACAAGTTATCATTGGCACAAACCTATCAAAAGAAGAAGAAAAGCTAATACAAGTCTTGCGAAGTAACAGGGATATCTTCGGCTGGTCTGCACAAGACTTAGGAGGAGTAAGCAGGGATGTCATAGAACACAAGTTAAACATCGACCCAAACTTCTGGCCAACAAAGCAAAAACTCAGAAAGTTATCGAAAGACAGAATACAAGCTGCGAAAGCCGAAGTCCAAAGATTGCTAGATGCAAAAGTCATAAGAGAAGTTCAATTCACAACTTGGCTCGCAAACATAGTTATGGTACAAAAGAAAAACAAAAAGTGAAGAATGTGCATAGACTTCATAGATCTCAACAAAGCGTGCCCAAAAGACAACTTTCTATTACCAAGGATAGACACTTTGGTAGATCAGGCAGCAGGAAGTGAAATGCTCAGCTTCCTTGACTGCTATTCGGGCTACCATCAGATTTGGATAAAAAAAGAAGACGAAGAGTACACAAGTTTCATTACACCATTCGGCACTTATTGTTTCCAAAGAATGTCCGAGGGGCTTCGCAATGCAGGAATAACTTTCATCAGAATGACAACCACAGTCCTCAAAGATCAAATACCAAGAAATCTACTTGCGTATGTGGATGACTTAGTAATCAAAAGCAAAAAAAGAGAAAATCATGTCGAAGACCTACAAGAAACCTTCTCAAACCTCAGAAAAGCAAATCTAAAGTTGAACCCAGAAAAATGCACATTCGAAGTTCAAACAGGCAAAATACTAGGGTGCATCGTATTCGCAAAAGGAATCGACCCAAACCCAGAGAAGGTGAAGGCAATACTGAATATGCAAGTGCCAAGAAACATTAAGGATATACAAAAGTTGATAGGAGGATTAGCTTCACTAAACAGATTTATATCCAAATCAGCTGAGCGAAGCCTCCCAATATTTCAAGCACTAAAAGGGAAAAAGGAAAAAATCAACTGGGGTCAACCACAGCAAGAAGCTTTTAAAGAAATAAAAAAGCATCTATCCAATCCCACAACCTTAGCAACACCTGACCCAACGGCAGATTTACTACTATATGTATCAACAAACGAAAGTACAGTCAGTGCAGTATTGATACAAGAAGAAGAAAATGAGCACTCAATAAGACAAGTTCCAGTATACTTCGTATCCGAAGCCTTGTCTGGATCAAAAATATTCTATTCAAAAATCGAGAAAATTGCATATGCAGTACTTATGGCATCCAGAAAGTTGAAACACTACTTCCAAGCACACAAAATTAGAGTACCAACAAATCAACCCTCAAAGAAGTTCTACAAGGCTGCAAATCCTCAGGGAGATTAGGAAAATGGGCCGCAGAGCTGTCCCAATACTTCATCAAATTCAAGAAAAGAATAGCAATCAAATCTCAAGTGTTGGCTGACTTCATGGCAGATTAGACACCTTCGAAGTACAACCAAGAGTGGAGCAACCAGAGTGGATACTCTATTGCGATGGTGCTTGGGGCTTCGCCGACGCAGGAGCAGCAGCAGTCATAACTTCACCTTCTGAAATTAAACTCAAATACGCAGCAAGATTGGACTTTCAATGCACCAACAACATCACAGAATACGAGGCAGTATTACTGGGGCTCCGCAAAGCAAGAGCAATGGGGATTCAAAAACTAATAATCAAGACAGATTCTCAAGTTGTGGCTGGGCATATAGAGAAAAATTATAAAGCAAGAGATCCAGAGCTAGCAAAGTATCTCCAACTGCTGAGAGATCAAGAAAAACACTTCGCTGGATTCACGGTAAAAAGCATTTCAAGAAATGATAACACAGACGCAGACGAAATTACAAAAGCCGCCGCCCAAAAGTTAGAGTTATCACCAAAAGTATTCTTCTAAACTATCATCGAAGCCTCAACAAAAACAAAAGTTGAACAATCAAAAGAAGTACACATCATAGAAAGCGAAGATTGGAGGGCTCCAATTGTTGCATTCCTCAAAGGATTCTACGAACCAGAAAATGAAGCTGATGAAGCAAGAATGAAGCAAAAGACCAGAAGCTACAAAATCATCGACGAAGAACTATACAAGGAAGGAGTTTGCCAACCACTACTAAAGTGCATCTCGAGAGAAGATGGGAAAAACTTGTTGAAAGAAATACACGGTGGAATCTGTGGATGTCACGCCGGGGCTAGATTAATAGTCAGAAAAGCCTTTAGACAAGGGTTCTTCTGACCAACTGCCCAAAGTGGCAGCAAAGAAATCATTCAGACCTGTCACAATTGCCAAATGGCAGCAAGCAAAGTTAAAACACCAGGAACAAACCTACAACTAATTGAACCAACTTGGCCACTGGCAAGATGGGGAATTGACATAGTTGGAAAGTTACCTCTAGCTCCAGGCAACTACCAATACGCAATAGTTGTGGATTGAAGCGAAGCCAATCACAAACATGTCATCTCATACAATGAAAAAATTCCTATGGCAAAACATCATATGCAGATTCAGAGTCCCAAGACACATCACTGTAGATAATGGAACCCAGTTTGACAGCGAAGACTTCAGAGAATACTGTCAGTCAATGGGAATCAAACTTTGCTTCACATCAGTAAAACACCCACAGTCTAACGGAGCAGTCGAAAGAGCAAACGGGATAATTTGCACTGGAATTTCAAAGTTCCTAACAAATCTCAAAAAGGGAAAATGGGTCGATGAATTACCAAAAGTAATCTGGTCACACAACACTTCAAAATCAAGGCCAACAAAATGCTCTCCATTCAAGTTACTTTACGAAGATGAAGCAATGACTCCCGAAGAGATAAAATACAAAGGTCCAAGAACAAATGTTCAAGTGATCACAGAAGAAGACCAAATAACAAGCAAGGACTTGCTCGAAGAAGTAAGAAATGAGGCACTTGAGAACATCAAGAAGTACCAACTTGAAACACAGAAATGGTACAATAAAAAAGTTAAGACGAGAGTTAGCACAAGGAGATCTCGTCCTAAAAAGAAAAAAGACGAAGACCCAGTGGAAAAATTCCAGCAAAAATGGGAAGGCCCTTTCATCGTCATAAGAACAAACAAAGAAGGTGCGTATCATCTGGCAAAGCTTAAATGTGAGGAACTCAGTCACACCTGGAACATAGAAGGACTCTGCAAGTACTATCCATAAGCAAGACTACATGATTAGTCTACTGTCGGTTACCGAGAGAAGGAGTACCCTAAACCTCCCTTGTTTTCGGTTGAACCCCGAGTTTACCCTCAGATTAATCTCACGGGGACCCTCGAAAAAACACGTGCAAGACCAGAGCATACATCCTCGACCCACCGAGGCCCACCAGCAAATACACACTGGGCCGACCCACAACAGAATACTTAACTTCTTCCGCAACCCTCGACAAGTCACTGACGTCACCAACTGATGATCACTCGAGAGGGGGGGGGACCCTGCGTCAAGTGTTGAGGCCCCGGCGGGACGGACGCCTCGATACAACAAGGGTCGAGCCCCCCCTCGATCCACCAACTCCGGGTGCGTCCGACAGCGCATTTGATGCAAAACTACCTAACCTCGTCCAATCGTATGGCTACAGTAGCCGCACAGTGGTCCGTACAGCAGTCGAATCTCGCTTTGCCGCCCATACTGGGGACGTGCATCGGTCTGCACGGCACTGTTACACCGTACTCAGCACTGTTAGGCCGCTCAAGGCTCCCCTTCGACGCGCTACGCGACAAACAACCGACATCGGATTCCCTAAGTTCAATCTTATCCGTTCAACCACTACGCTCGAGGCTACCCCTCGATTGGGCCTCGAGTATGTGTCGATGCCCTCCGGTCAACCCACATCGACCTCGAAAGCTGCGCCAACAACTCCTGATGCGACCCCAACAGGGACTCGCACGTCCTCTACAGGGATCCCATCTTTCGCCAGTCAGCAACCACGCCTCCGAAGGACGCCTGTCAACTCCGAGCCATGCTGCTATAGAACAAGCCATGCTCAGCGCACGTCTCTACAATGGCCTCGAGTTGACCACCACGACCCATGACGTCACCACTGCATCATCAAACCAGGACACTTGTACCCCTGTGCCTCCCCTAGGCCTATAAAAGGGGACGCCAGGATACACAAAAAAAGGAGAGGCCCAATCGGACGAAGAACCAACTCCAGACAACGATCTCATGAACAACCGAACACACGCCTAGGCAGACTCCTAGACACTAAATAACTCTTTTGCTCTATACTCGACCCCCCCCCGAATTCTCTCCTTTGCTTGTATTCACCCCTGTACAAGCACTTAGGTGCAAGATAATACAAATCTTCTCCCCCCGCTGGACGTAGGGCCTTCTTTGCCCGAACCAGGATAAATCGCTGTGTTCTTCTTGTATCACCATCCGAACGGGTTACGCACACATACGTTTAATCGTTGGCTTAGGACACCCCCGGGTTCCTAACGTCGATAGTTGGCGCGCTAGGTAGGGGGTGTGTGTCAAACCACTTCGTTCGAATGGCGGATTTCGTATCATCGCTCCCTTTCGGCTCGGTGATCTGGTTTGGGAGTTTGGAGTTCCTGTCGCTCGGCACGAGCCATGACATGGTCCTGCTCTCAGCCGGGCACCCAAGCGGGGGCGCTTCAGGGACTCCGCGAGGAGCCCCGCGTCGCCCTCGCCACCACGCTTCCCAATCAAGAAGGAGACGTGGATCGCAGGGCGGGCGGCGCCGCCGTGCGACCACGGTCATCACATCCTCTTCATCTTCGATAGATGACTTGAGCTCTCTGGCCAGGAGCCTCCCACGACTACGCGTAAGGCCCCAAGAGGGGCAGCGCTCGCCAGGGTTGAACGCTTCTCCCCAGGCGAACGCGCCCCTCACGTCTACGGCTCTCTTGCCCCATGAGCAGTTTGCTGTTCGACCAGCACTGCCATTTGGGCTCGATAATGCCGCTTCAACATACTCCACTATCGTGCGCTCGGGCTTCGGAGCGGACAGGGAACGGACTGGACCCCCCTACGCGCAGCAGCGTGCCGGGAGGTACCGGTACTGGCCCCTGAACGCCCGATTAACCATCGCCCACATGGCGTCTGCCCTCGCGCGCTTCGACAGTGGCTGGAAGTGAAATAATATGGGCGGACCATCATGCCTTACCCGCTCTACTCCGACTCCGACTCCAGCTACTATTATCCCACGCGAGAGTGTTTCCACGTTGACATAGTCACCGCGTTGGGCAACGACGATGCCGATCCCGCAGAGACGTCCACACCACCGGCTGCAACATGTGGACCCCTCCTCCTGGCGGGGCAGGAGGAAGGGCCCCCTGCCGCGACCAATGATCTGTGCAATTCGCAGGGCGCCCACGTCGCCCAGCTCATGCAGGTTCGGGAGCTTTGAGCCAAACTCGACGAAGACAAAGAGCGACTGTGCCAGCTCAAGCGTACCCTCGAGCAAGACAATCGGAATCCCCCAGGCGGAGGGGCTTGGGCCCAAGCGCGGCAAGTACAGCGGCAGATTGTGGACATGAGTACGATTGCACGTCTCGCCTTCAATCGAGCCAGTCAGAATGTCATCGCAGCAACCATGCTTCTCTCAACATGCCAGCCCCCTCGAATCCTAAAGCCCAACGAGTCCGACAGGAGATCCAGGGCCTTCTCGAGGTGGCCGCCATCCAGCAGGCCGAGAGTTCTGCCCCGAGGCATCGAGGTGCGGCCTTAGGGCAACACCAAGAACCCTCGCGGCATGAGAGGCAGGCCTCGACCAAGCCGGTAGACTCCCCCCGCTCGAAGGGGGCGGTCCCGGCCCACGATCATGTTCGTGACAACCGCGAGCCCCACGATGTGCGTCACAACATCAACGAACACCGCAGACGCAAGAGCGGTGACACCGAGGCACGAGGCTACAACGCTCATCGGGGCAGACGCTACGACAGCGACGAGGACCGACGTCGATCCCCGGATCCGCCGGGACCTCGAGCCTTCAGTCGTGCGATTCGCAGCACGCCGCTGCCTAGCCCCTTTAGACCCCGACAAGTCTCATCAAATACGACGGTGAGACAAAGCCTGAGCTCTGGCTTGCCGACTTCAAGCTGGCGTGCCAGCTTGGTGGGGCCCGCGATGACAGCGCCATCATTCAACAACTCCCACTCTTTCTCTCCGACACCGCACGACGGTGGCTCGAGGAGCTTCCCCCTAACCAAATCTATGACTGGTCTGACCTGGTCAGGGTTTTCGAGGGGAACTTCAAGGGCACCTATGTGCGTTCCAGCAACAGGTGGGAACTCCGAGGCTGCAGACAGAAGCCCGGGGAATCCCTCCGCGATTTTACTCGACGCTTCTCCAAGCAGCGCACTGAGCTTCCCCACGTCACTGACGAAGAGGTGATCCTGGCTTTCATTGCCAGGACCACCTGCAAGGAACTGGTCCGGGAGCTCGGGCGTGCTCCCTCAAAGACCGCCGATGAATTGATGGACATCGTGGCCAACTTTGCTGCCGGAGAAGAGGCCGTCGGCGCCTTCTTCGACAATGGCAAAGGCGGCCAACCCCGAGGGTTCGAACCGGGGTGGTAAGAAAGGGGGCAAGAAGAAGAAGAAGAACCCATGAGGCAAGCGCGAAGATGCCCCCGATGATGACCTCGTGGCGGCTGTCGAGCGCAAGAAGCCTCGAGGCCCTCCCGAAAAGGGCCTCTTCGATGAGATGCTCAAGAAACTGTGCCCATATCACAAGGGCCAGGCCAACCACACCCTCAAAAACTGTCAGATGCTCAAAAGGCATTTCGAGGGTACGGCTCGAGGAAAGGAAGGGACCTTCGAGTGGGCGACCTCGTCCTACGACGGCAACAGAGCAACAAGGGCCGCCACAAGTTAACTCCACTGTGGGAAGGCCCCTTCATCATAGCAGAGGTGTTGAAGCCCGGAACCTACAAGCTCGCTAACGACAAAGGCGAAATGTTCGCCAACGCATGGAACATCGAGCAGCTACGTCGTTTCTACCCCTAGGGCGCCGATGCCCTTGTACATTCTTGCATGTTTCATACATTTTCGCATGACGAATATAAGAAGTACTTTCGGTTATAAGTTCAAACTCGTTATTGTACATGCAAGAGGTAGGCTCGACCCTGTCTCGCCGGAGTCAAGCCTCCCACGGGGGCTAACGGGGAGGGGACCCCCTAAGTTCCTAAAAAATACGAACGATTTTTCAAAATTCGAGGTTCTCCTTTTGCTTTGCAACTAAGTAGAAAACGCCTCGAACTCCCTAAGGGTCGAGGGCTGTTGAGCCTGGGGCTCTCCTACGCCTCAGGGCTACGGTACCCCCACTCGCTCCCCCTTCTTCAAGGGATACGAGCATGCGTCGAACACTTAGTCGAAAAGCAAAAGTCAGGTGATCAAAACTCGAGCATCTCTTCTTTCCTACGCCTCGATACGCTTCGCGACTAAGTAGAAAATGCCTCGAATTCCCTAAGGGTCGAGGGCTGTCGAGCCGGGAGCTCTCCTACGCCTCAGGGCTATGGTACCTCCACTCGCTCCCCCTCGAGGGATACGAGCACGTGTCAAACACTTAGTCAAAAATGCAAAATCTAGGCAAAAGAAAACAGGGAAGACTCGACCTTAAAATATCCAAATGCATTACGATAGATGCATAGATGTTTTAAAGGCCCTCAAAGCCACACTGAATATAAGTTACAAAAACTAACTTATTTACACGGGCACCTTCGTCCAGTTTTGCCCTACAGGCCTGCTCCGCCCTCCTCGACGGTGTACCCTTCATCTTCTTTTTCGAAGGCCAACGGGCGGCCGTCGCTTGCCCGACCAGTACAAGGGGGGGAACCCCCCGAAGTCCCCAAAAAACTCGCATGATTTTTTCAA
>JALGXP010001927.1:0-10924 GCA_023333625.1 Bothriochloa decipiens | reverse complement strand
AGGACCGGCCTTCGCTCCCTCGAGGCTTTGACGTGGGGCCAGAGCCCGTTCCTTTTTTGGTGCTCAAGGACGGCCGTTGAGCCCTCACTCGAGGACCGGCCTTCGCTCCCTCGAGGCTTTGACGTGGGTCCAGAGCCTGTTTTACCTTTTTTGGCACTCAAGGGCGGCCGTTGAGCCCTCACTCGAGGACCGGCCTTCGCTCCCTCAAGGCTTTGAGGTGGGGCCAGAGCCCGTTTTACCTTTCGTAGGAAACTCCGTTAGCGAGCAACGGTTCTCTTTTCTTATCGTTGGACGCGCCTTTTGAGGAGAAGGGCTTCAGCGGTGCGATCGTGGCGGGCCCGAGCAACGGCTCTCTGTCAGAGGTGTGACGCATGCGTCCGGTCGAGGATCGAGGGGGGAACGGTCAGGTAAACGCATTAATTGCGGGGAGTTACCTTTTTCCTGCCGTCGGACTCCGCCCGTTGCTCTTCCTGAGTATAAAAACGGAGGGGGACAAGTGTTCGCTCCCACCTTTGCCATCCTTTCGAACTCCTGCTATCCTGCGCGCGTGAGGGTAAAAACTTAGAGCGAGAAGTCGCGATTGGGAACCTTCCTGGTCATCCGTCTGCCGAGGAGATTCGTGCTGTTGTTGCCGCCGCCGCGCCCACCGAGCAGATCTGTGCTGCCGCTGCCGACATGGCCCCCGTCCTCCAGCCCGCCGAGCCCTGGCGCCCGTCGACCATGACGCGGTAAAGGCTGATTGAGCTGGTGAGGGAAGGACTTCTCTGCCCCATCACCGATCTGAATTGGCCGGAGTGGATTACGCCGCCCAGGGACCACCAAGAGCCAAATCCGCCGGAGGGCTACGTGGTGAGCTTCCTCAAGTATCATCGGCATGGGTTCGGTGTGCCCCCGAGCGAGTTCATGCGGGGGTTGACGAACTTCTATGGCGTCGAGCTCCACTATTTCTCCCCAACGCCATCTCCAACACCGCCATCTTAGCGGCCGTCTGCGAGGGCTACCTCGGGATGGCGCCACATTGGGAGCTATGGCTCCACCTTTACAAGGGGGAGTGGTTCGCCTCCCCGGTGGCGCAAGGAGTAAGGCGAATCATCAGAGCGGGGTGCCTCAACTTCGCGTTGAAGACCGGAAGGTCGGAGGAGCCACGCGAGTACATCCCCACCGGGTTGACGTCCAACCACTCCCGGTGGGACGAGCAGTGGTTCTACCTTCGCAACGACGGTGGCTACCTTTCGCCGTACACTGGGTGGCTTATCGTCGAGCGTCCATACAACTGGCCGCACGGTGTCGTGGGAGATCTTCAGCGTCGACTTCATCCCCTCGTCGTCGTGATGAGGACCCTTCGAGAGGCGGGCCTGACGGTGGGTGTGGTGGTCTCGACCTTCCACAGTCGACGGGTGCTCCCTCTGATGGAGCGCCCGTTGCGGTTGGACGAGATGCTCCCCTCGGCGGCACCCAAGGTTCTCAAGAGGTGCCGGATGTCCGGCGAGAGGCCGTCCGCTGCGGAAGTCATCGCGCGGGTAAAGGGGATGGTGGCTGGCTCGTTCAGGGTGGAAGACGTCAACTGCCTCCCCATGAGGCCGGAGGAGGGTTGCCTCGACCTGGTGAGTTCCTCGACCCGTGCCTTTCGCATTTCCCCCTCCCTTTCTCTTGTCCCTGTGACTAAACGTCTTTGTGTAGGGGAGAATCGACTACCGGAGATCGAGGCCCCCACTGAGAGAGGACGCTCTCGATCGTCAGGTAAGATGCTTCACCGCCCAGCAAGAGAAGTGGAGTAAGGACGAGGAGGAGAAGAAGAAAGCTAAGAAGCTCCAGGAGCACGAAAGACTTGTGAAGCGCCGCGCTAAGCAGAGGCGCGACAGGCTCCCGGAGGAGGAGTCTCCCCCGTTCGAGGGAGATGAAGATGATGATAATGACAGTGATGATGTCGAGGGGGTGGAGGGGCACCTCGACCGCATCTTGTCGGGTTCCTCCCATGCTGACCGCCCCTTCGTGCAGGAGGAGGCGGCCGAGCAGCGCGCCCCCCAGCCGGTGGCGTTGGCCTCGGAGCACCAGCGTGGAAAAAGGGTTGCCGAGGTTTCGCCTCGACGAGGTTCACCCCCTCGCGTTGTACTCGAGGCAGGACCCCACCCACTTCAATCCGGGAAACCCGGTCCCGATCGTCGACGCGGACGGAGCAGAGCCGTGCCCAGGAGGCCCCGTCGAAGCAGGGAGGTGCGGCGACCCCACCGACGGCCCCGAGCAGCCTCAGCCCCGGGAAGAGCTCGGCTTCGGGAGGGGTCTCGAAATCTGCTGGCGGTTCGAGGGGGACCCGAAAGGCCTCTATCCCCTTTGGGTAGGTGTCATTGGTTTGTTTTCTTTTCGTTGCGTCTTCCTTGCACAATTTAATAAACTTTCTGCCGTTGTGCTTCCCATCCAGGCCCAAGCGCCAGATAGAGGAGGCGTCTCTCACGCCGGCTAAGCGGCTCAAGATGGATGCAGTCGCGAAGATGGAGGCCCCGGTCACAGGTGCGACGTCGAGGCCCTTGGCTCCGTGGGAAGCCAAGTGGTTATCCTCAGCCCTCGGTGCTCTGGCGCGTGGTAGGCTGACGGGTTCCACTCTTGCTGCAGGGTCGAGCGTCTCAGGGTCCGCGGCGGGCGGCGACTCCGAGCCGGGGAGGACGCATGAGGGAGGGAGCGCCTCCTTGACGTCGTCGCCTGCGGCCCTCGAGCTCGGCCCAGCACCAGGGGGCGGTGCCCCGACGTCGGGAGCTTCCGTTCCTGGCGGCCCGGAGGCTTCGATCCCCGCACCCAAGGCGGGAGCCCCCGAGGGCCATGAGCTGGGAGAGGAGGTAGCCGTAGTGGACCTCGAGGGTGAGGAGACCATGGCCCTTCCCCCCTCGACGGGAGAGCGGCGGCCCTGGCTGGCGGGGCTACGCGAGCTTGAGGCCCGGAGGGAGCAGGAGCAGGGGGCCCTGCAAGAAGCGGAGTTGCCACGGCCACAGCAGGAGGGGGAGAAGGAGCCGTCGAAGTGGCGGGAGGAGGAGGAAACTAGGGGCCAGCCCTAGCATCAGTAGGTGTAGCAGTCGCCGCCGGGGGACACGGCGCCGCTGGACCCACCGACGCAGCAACTGCCCGAGACGTCGGAGGCGGAGGCAACTTCCGGACTGCCCAAGCAATGGGTGTCCGTGATTACCCTGGACGAGCTGCTGGCCGAAGGAGAAACGGCGTCGAAGGCGTCGATGGTCCCGCGGCTGCCGGGGGCGCAACCAGAGGAGGCCTCGGTACCGAACCCGGTGAAAGACGCGTCTATGGTGGCCCTGCCGGCGCCACAAGTTGTGGTGTTGGGGGAAGCGACGGCCTCGACACCTCTGCTGCCTCTGAAGGTGCCAGAAGCAACATTGGGTCAGCCGCCGCAGCTGTCGACGGAGCAGCCGGAGGAGATGGCGGCTTCTAGCGTGCTGAGGAGGTCGATGTCCGACCCCGGGCTGAGGGATGCCCGCGCCGCGTCGGAGTTCCACACCCCGGCGGAGTTGGCCGTGAGTTACGGCGTCCCACGCGATGTGGTGGACGAGGTCGAGTCCTCGGCGCGAGCCAAGGTCAAGACGGTCCTTCCGCATTGGGGCAAGGAGCGCATCGTACTCCGGGAACTCGGTGACTCCAGCGCTCCGGGGATCGAGATGAACGACCCGGCGGAGGTCAAGTGCTGGGAGGAGGCCGAGCGGTCCCGGGCATGGCTGCGGCACTTGCTGAAGCTGGGCGTCGAGCTCGCCGAAGGCCTCGACCGGAACCTCACGGTGAGTCGCTGTGTAGGCCATATGCAGTTTTTTAAGTTCTTTCGTATGAAATGCCTCAACCCTCGACTTCTTGTCCCCAGGAGGCACGGAGGCGTTCCTACTCCAAGTCGTACTTCCTCCACAAAATGCACAACAGCCGGGAGGAAGTGCTTCGCCAACTCGAAGCCGGCCGCTCTGCGCAGGGCAGGGTGGCCGAGATCGAGGAGGAGCTGAAGCGGACCAGGGAGGAGGCCGCCAAAGCCAAAGAAGAGGCCGCCCGGGCAAAGGAGGACTTCGAGGCCGCTCGAAGTGAAGCCGCCCACCTCAAGGAGGAGCTCAATCGTGCCAGGGAGGAGGCTGACGCGGCCAAGGCCGAAGCGGGGAGGGCCAAGGGCGAGAGCATCCGAGCCCAGGAGCGCGTCGAGCTACTCGTGGGGGAGGCTCAAAGCTCCGTGGAGTGCATCTTCTCCCTCGAGGCCAGCTTCGCTGAAGTCTCCACGGCGCTCAACACCCTCTCCGCCTTGGCCCAGGAGGAGAAGAACCGGGCCGCTAGCCTGGAAACCTAGCTCGGGGCGATGAAGGCTACCCTCCAAGAGAAGGAGCAGGCCATCATCCTGGCTGGTGGCGCCCTCGAGACCCTCCGCTGCGAGAAAATGGAGGTGACCCGGGCCTTCAAGGAGGCCCAGCGGGAGCGGGACGAGGCTCAGGGGGAGCGCGACGCCGTGCTGGGGGATCGCAACGCCCTCGAGACTCGCTGTGCTGGTGAGTTCCTTAAAGAGCTTTTGATCTTTTTTGTTCCCGTACGGTTTTGTCTGATTCTTGCTTTGTGTTTCAGGCCTCGAATCCGAGCTGCTTGCTACCCAGACCGCCGCCAAGGCGCTGCAGGAGAGCCTCACGGCGGAGGGGGCGCTTCTCGGCCAGCTCCGGGTTGCCCTCGATGGGCTCTGCGCCTCCTGGGAGGTCGGGCCTGTCGAGGGTACTGAAGAAGACATCCCGGGTGCCGCGCTCGTTGACCGGATCTACTACCTCGATGCCACCCTTCGCGATCGCGTGCGGGAGGCGCTTCATACCGGCGTGAAGCGGGCGCTAGCAGTGGTCTCCTCCGACTTCGTCTTTGACATGAACGTGGTGGCCCAAGGCTTTGTTCCTGATATCTCGAAGACCGACGCAGAGAATGAGGAGCGATGCCGAGGGCTCATTAATGACACCGAGAGGCCGGGGGGAGCGCTGGCGAAGCTGTTCGAGGATGAAGTCCTCCCCCCTGTGGTTGAAGGGTACCTCGTCGAGGAGGGCGGCGACGGAGCGGGCCTGTAGGGCAAGGCTGGGTGAAGGTGCCCATGTAATGAATTAGTTTTTTGTAACTTATATTCAATGTGGCTTCGAAAGCCCTTTTTGAACATTAATGCATCTATCATAATGCGATTTGTCGTTTTACTTTCGAGCCTTTTCTGCTTTCTTTTCACCTAGACTTTGCTTTTTTGACTAAGTTTTCGACGCATGCTCGTATCCCTCGAGGGGGGAGCTAGTGGAGGTACCGTAGCCCGGAGGCGTAGGAGAGCTCCCGGCTCGACAGCCCTCGACCCTCTAGGGAGTTCGAGGCATTTTCTACTTAGTCGCGAAGCGTATCAAGGCGTGAGAAAGAAGAAGCGCTCGAGTTCTGATCGCCTGACTCTTGCTTTCCGACTGAGCATTCGACGCAAGCTCGTATCCCTCGAGGGGGGAGCGAGTGGAGGTACCGTAGCCCGGAGGCGTAGGAGAGCTCCGGCTCGACAGCCCTCGACCCCTAGGGAATTCGAGGCGTTTCTCAACTTGGTTGGGAAGAGAAAGGGAGGCGTGCGAAAAAAAGTCGTTCGTATTTTTAGGAACTTAGGGGGTCCCCCCCGTTAGCCCCCGAGGGAGGCTCGACTCTGGCGAGGCAGGGTCGAGGCTACCTCTTGCATGTACAATAACAAGTTTGAACTTATAATCGAAAGTACTCCTTATATTTGTCATGCGGAAATGTACAAAACATGCGAGAATGTACAAGGGCACTGGTGCCCTAAGGGTAGAAACGACGTAGCTGTTCGATGTTCCATGCGTTGGTGAGGATTTCGCCTTTGTCGTTAGCGAGCTTGTACGTCCCGGGCTTTAGCACCTCAGCTACGGTGTATGGGCCTTTCCATGGCGGGGTCAGCTTGTGACGTCCCTTGTTGCTCTGTCGTCGACGTAAGACGAGGTCTCCAACCTGGAAGTCTCTCGGGCGCACGTGCTTGTCGTGGTAGCGTCGAAGTTTTTGCTAATACCTCGCGGAGTGAATTAGCGCCATGTCTCGAGCCTCCTCGAGCTGGTCGACGGCGTTTGCGAGGGCTTCTTCGTTGCTTTGCTCGTTGTACGCCTTTAGTTGAGGGGAACCATACTCGAGGTCAGTGGGGAGGACGGCCTCGGACCCATAGACCAAGAAGAATGGGGTGAAGCCCGTGGCTCGACTAGGTGTTGTCCTTAAGCTCCATAGGACCGAAGGCAACTTCGCGGCCCTTTTTTTCCGTGCTTGCTGAGGCGGTTGAGGATCCTTGGCTTGTGGCCCTGCAAAATCATGCCGTTGGCGCGCTCGACCTGGCCGTTAGTTCGAGGATGTGCAACCGCGGACCAATTCACATGGATGTGATGGTGATCGCAAAAATCCAAGAACTTCTTGCTGGTGAACTGTGTGTCGTTGTCAGTGATGATGACATTTGGGACCCCGAAGCGATGGATGATGTCGGTGAAGAACTCAACTGCCCGTTCGGAGCGGATGTTGCTGATGGGCCAGGCCTCGATTCACTTGGTAAACTTGTCGATGGCAACGAGCAGGTGCGTGTACCCTTTGGTTGTCCTCTTGAGAGGCCCCACAAGATCGAGCCCCCAGACCTCGAACGGCCAGGTGATGGGGATCATTTGTAGGGCGTGAGCTGGGAGGTGCATCTGCTTGGCGTAAAATTGACACCCTTTGCACGAACGGATATTGTTTGTGGCGTCAAAAACGGCGGTCGGCCAGTAGAAACCCTGTCAAAAGGCATTGCCTACGAGGGTCCTTGGTGCTGCGTGATGGCCGCAGGCCCCCGAGTGTATGTCCTCGAGGAGCCTCCTGCCTTCCTCGATGGTAATGCAATGCTGAAGAATGCCTGAGGGGCTTCGCCTGTAGAGTTCCTTGCCGTCACTGTAGATGACGTAGGACTTGGCCCATTGCACGATCCGTCGAGCTTCGGTCCGGTCCTCCGAAAGCTCTCCCCGAATGAGGCAGTTGAGTAAAGGGGCTCGCCAATCCGGTGGCGAGTTCGACGGAGGAGGGGTCTCCTGGATCTCCATAACCTGGGCCCCGGTCGAGGGGGCCCCGGTCGAGGTCGTGGGGTGGAGCTTCGAGGGCGTAGTGCAAGCCCCCGAGCCCAAATCGACGGAGGGCTCGAAGAGGTCCCTCGAGAACACGTCCGGAGGGACTGTACCTCGAGTCGACGCAATTTTTGCGAGTTCATCCGCGGCTTCGTTGTATCGTCGAGCGACATGACTAAGCTCGAGGCCGTGGAACTTGTCTTCCAACTTGCGCACTTCGTTGCAGTATGCTTCCATCTTGGCGTCGTGGCAGCTCGAGGCCTTCATCACTTGGTCGATGATTAGCTACGCGTCGGACCCCGAGTTCAAGGGCGATTCGTAATCCAGCGACAAGTGCATTGTACTCCACGACGTTGTTAGAAGCGGCAAAGTGGATGCGAATGACGTAGCGCATGTGGACTCCGAGGGGTGAAATGAAGAGCAAGCCCGCGCCTGCTCCCGTCTTCATGAGCGACCCGTCGAAGTACATCGTCCACAGCTCGGCTTGGATTTGAACAGGCAGCAACTGAGTGTCGGTCCACTCAGCGACGAAATCCGCCAGCACTTGAGACTTGATGGCCTTCCGCGGTGCGTAGGTGATGATCTCGCACATGAGCTCGACCGACCACTTAGCGATCCTTCCAGCGGCCTCCCGGTTATGGATGATCTCCCCCAAGGGGAACGAAGATACCACAGTAACCGGGTGGCTAAGGAAGTAGTGCTGGAGCTTGCGACGTGTAAGAACGATGGCGTAGAGCAACTTCTGCACCTGTGGGTAGCGGATTTTTGTTTCCGAAAGCACTTCGCTGACGAAGTAAACGGGCCGCTGGACGGGCAAAGCGCGCCCTTCCTCTTGCCTCTCCACCACTATGGCCGCGCTGACCACCTGAGTGGTTGCGGCGACATAGAGGAGGAGGGGCTCGGGTGGTTCAGTCGACGTCGCCGGTCGAGGAGGGACGAGAATCGGAGTGGATGTCAGCTTGGCTTTGAGTTCGTCGAGGGCCTCCTCGGCCTCCGCGGTCCATGTGAATCGCTCGGATTTCTTCTTGTTATTTCTCTTCGGCCCTTTGCTCGAGCCTCCGGCGTTGTCGGCTACCGGCGTTTTTCCCTTGTCCTTCCTGTCGCTGAAGAAGGCGCCGACGGCCTCTTCGCCAGCCGCGTAGTTGGCGACCACATCCATGAGCTCTTCGACGGTGTCAGGGCGGTTACGCCCTAACTCGCGAACTAGGTCCTTGCAGGTTGTACCCGCAACAAACGCTAGAACGACGTCGAGTTCGGAGACGTGGGGTAGTTCGGTGCGGAGCTTGGAGAATCGTCGAGCAAAGTCGCGGAGAGACTCCGCTGGTTTCTGCTTGCAGTTGTGCAGTTCCCAGGAATTCCTGGGACGTACGTAGGTACCTTTGAAGTTCCCCTCGAAGATCCAGACAAGGTCGATCCAGCCGCGAATCTGGTCAGGGGGAAGCTTCTCGAGCCACCTACGCGCGGTGTCGGACAGGAACAGGGGAAGGTGACGTATGATGGCATGATCGTCACGCGCCCCGCCCGCCTGACAAGCCAACCGAAAGTCGGCTAGCCAGAGCTCGGGATTGGTTTCGCCGTTGTACTTGACGATACTCGTGGGGGGTCGAAACTTGTCGGGCAGCTGGGCACAGCGGATCTTCCTGCTGAAGACTCGGGGACCCGGTGGCTCCGGGGCCTGTCGGTCTTCGTCGCTGTCGTAACGCCCTCCACGATGGGTGTTGTACCCTCGATCCTCGGCATCCCTGTGCTTGCGTCTGAGGTTCTCGACAATGTCGAGGCGCGCGTCGCGGGGAGCGCGGTCGTCGTTGATACGTTCTCGGGCCGGCTTCTTCTTCTGTCAGGGGGTCGCCCCCTGATCTACCGAGCCCTCCCTTTCGGGCCGGGAGGGTTCGACCTGATGTTCGGAGGCAGCCCCTCGACGCCTCGAGGCTGAGCTCTTGGCTTGCTGGATAGCAGCTACCTGGAGGAGATCCTCGACCTCATGTTGTATCCGCCGAGCTTGCGAGTTGGATGGCGCGGGCATATTGCGAAGGAGCATAGCCGCCGCAACAATGTTCTGGCTTGCTCGGGGATAACGGTTGGCGGGTTGCTCGGGTGCTCCTGCCTCGATTATCTACCGGTTGACTTCTCGGGCCCTGGCTCGGGCTCTATCGTCGGGCGGTCGCCGCTCTTGCTCGAGGGTCAGCTCGAGTAGGCGCAAGCGTTCCTGCTCGTCGGCGAGCTTCGCCTGCAACTCCCGAATCTGTGCCAGCTGTGCGTCCTGCTCGCCAGGACGGGGGCACGCTTCTCGGGGCACGTCTGGTTGTTGGTCCTCTGCTCTGGGGGAGCGTCTCTCGCCACAGCGGTAGCCGTCGCGGCCGCTGGATCGACGGTGTCCTGATTGGAGTCGACGTCACCATCGATGTGGAGGCACTCGCGGGTAGGATCCCAATGATCAGAGTCAGAGTCAGGGTCGCCGCAGTAGAAGACGGGGAATTGCCCCGCGCCTCCTCCTGCAGCTGCCGTCGGAGTGTGCCGACGGTGTACCTCCGGGGGCCGGGCGCTCTTACGAAGGCCAAACCCTCGGAGGCCGGTGTGACAGTCTCCACGTCCGTCATTGCTCGGAGAAGGGTACTTGAGCGGTCCTCCAACGTGCTCATGCTAGAGTAGGTCGCTGTCGAGATCATCGTTGTGGGATTGTTGAAGTCGAACGAAGGCCGCCGATGGCGCTCGAACAGCTCGTGCGGGAGCGGGCTCGATCAAGCGGGGGCTTCGTCGCGCTTCCTCGATGTGCATACAGCGAAGGTGGAGTCGGGGTTGTGGTGGGGTCCTGCCAGTTTGCCCTCTACCTCTGAACTCGGGTCAGATGCTCCCTCAACAAGGGGTTCATCATCTCCGGTCAGGGCGAGGAGAAAGCGGCGGGAACCCTCCCCGACTTAGGTTGATGGCGATGACGGTGCCGACCGTGCCTCCTTCTGGATGTGGAAGCAAGGTCGTGAGACTGGTGGGCGGCCTCCCAAGAGCGTGGGGGCGTACTGCGACCTCCGTTCGGGTCATTGATTGAGAGCAGGGTCATGTCGTAGCCCTGGCCGAGGGTCATGAACTCCAGGCTCCCAAACCCAATCACCGTAGCGTGCGGAAGTGGTGAAACAAAGTCGCCCATCCGAAAAAAATGGCGGGAAATCGTTAGTGACACGCGGTTCCCCTACCTGGCGTGCCAACTGTCGGTGTTTTGACCCTCGGGGGGTTAACACCAACGAGTAATATTCGTAATTGCGTGCTCCCTTAATCCGGTGGGTGATGCAAGAAAGACACGACGATTTATCCTGGTTCGGGCAAAGAAGGCCCTACGTCCAGCGGGGGGAGGATGATTCGTGTTATCTTGCACCGAAGTGCTAGTACAGGGGAAAATACAAGCAGGTGTGAGGAGCGCGTGGTGGAGCTTGGGCGTTCGGACGCCTAGTTCTCAACCTTACGCTGTCTCACGGTGTCGTTCTGTGATCTAAAGACTTAGCGTTTCTATGCCCCCGATCCCTCTTTCGGTAGGTCCTGGCGCCTCCTTTTATAGATGAAGGAGGGGCACAGGGGTACATGTATTTCGAGTCCGCGTAGCTAATGATGTACGACGTTGAGGCCGATCACGTCGGTGCCGCTGTAGTGATTTACGTCGGTATGGGAGGCCCTGCAGCCGTCGCGTCGGGAGTTGTTGAAGTTCCGCTCGAGGGTTCGTTTGATGAAGTCGAGGGGCGACGGTCGAGGGTCTTGGCTGGAGTCGAGGGGGTCATGCCGAGGAGGTCGAGCCTCGCCGGATAAGGCCGAATCCCGGAAAATGCGGGAAACGTGCT
>JALGXP010001926.1:0-10927 GCA_023333625.1 Bothriochloa decipiens | reverse complement strand
CTATGGTGCCCTTTGGCACCGCATAAGAGAAATGGAGGATTCCATTCCTTTGGAATCGATCTCTCACAGCAGCACAGTAAAACGCAGGAAAAAAATCCACTCCGACCTCATGGATTGGCGGAGGAAACGCTGGGGCCGAGCCGCCCGCGCCCACCTCTGGCGAGGCGGCGCCGGTGGAGGAGCAGAGGGTGGCGCCGGTGGAGCAGCAGCCATGGACGGAGGAGAAGAGGAGGCGGCGCGGCCCCAGTGGCGCGGCTCCGGCGTCCAGGTCCGCCAAGCACAGGCGAGCGCCACCGAGCTCCACCTGCACGCCCAGATCCGGCATAGGAGAGGCCGGATCCGGCCCCAGGGCCGGGATCCCCCTCGCCGTGCGCCGGATTCATGGCCGCCGGAGAAGAAACGGGTGGAGGAGGAGGGAAAAGGAGGGGGGTGGTGGTGCTGCCGCCGGAGAAGAAACGGGGAGCCTCGGTGGGGCGCGGCGGAGGTGGGGCGCCGCTCGTCCGCGTGTGGGGGATGGAGAGGAGCAGACCGGTCGCCATCCGCGCGTCGCCGGCCGCATCGCCTGAGAGAGGGAGAGGTCGCGTCGCCCCCAGAGAGAGAGAGAGGGGCCGCGTCGCCTGTTTGTTTTTTTTTTTAATGTCGCCGATTTTAGAAGCACGAGCTGGTCCCTCTCCCGAGGTCCAACCAAAGGCCATCGATCACTTTCCTGTACTGGTAGGATAGGATAGGATTCGAGTAGTATGCCATCCGGTTTCCTGAATTTTTTTCTATTCCTTTCCCTTGTCTACGGTACCATCTAAAGGGGGCCTAAGTCACTCTCTACTGCTTTTAGAAGTGATATTTAAGATGGTTGTCATTTTGTAAATACAACGATGGCATCGAACCAAAAAAATTAACTAAAGCCTTCTAAAAGTTCCGGAAAAAATATTAGAGATGGATTGGAGAAACATGAACCGAAATGAAATACCCAAACGTTGTGAAAATATATCTAGAAGCTTCAATAAAATTTTTTTGTGGGAAATGATAAATGTCAAAAAAAGTAGAAAATTAACATTCTAATAGTTGTGGAACTCAGTAACTTCTAAAAAATCACAAGAAAAACACGAGAAGCACAGGCATAAAATGCATTCAATTAATATTGGTTGCATCTCATATCTTTGTGATGAAAGTTTTTTAATGTATTTAGACAATACTCCCTTGGGGCATGCGAAGCGCATTTAGACTCTAGAGGGTTTTTTCAAAAAAAATGTACAAGTTTGTTAAATATTAGTTTGTCTGCGGAATTATTTTTGACTGGTTGATTTTAGATGATGCTGATTTGTTGTAAAAGAAAAATATTGTTAAATGGCTAGATCATAAGCGCTTTTATAACACAAACGAACACGAATACGGCAGTTTATAGAGACGAAAAGTATAGTTATCTTGGGTTCATATTAAACATGGCCCCCCTCGAGGTAGTTGGATTGGGTTCATATTAAAAATGGGGCCTCTTGAGTTATGGTCATTAAACATTGCAATTATTGCAAGTACCTGTATACTACATTGTAGTATTTGCACAGTTCCAAAGGGTCTAAGGCTAGCCTCGAGGTACTAGGTTTCATGTGCCTTTTTAAAACTCATATGTAGATTACATTGTGAACAGATTTTATCTTCGTAAAACCTATTCTCTCATGAAACTTGTTGTAATCAGCAAACTTGTTTCAATCCTTACAAGTCTTTTATTATGTCTCTTCTAATCAATACTTTGTCACATCGGACCTAATTAATGACCATCAAATTTATTTCAAACCCTTTAAAATTTTATGCTGTATCTTCCAAAACTATCTCATCATGTACATTTAATTTCATAACTTAATTGGCATTGTGTCAAGAGAGTTTTCTCGATCCTTCTCTCATTTACTATAGATGTTAATACAGTATCATAAAAGATAACTGGCCCAACAATGTGAAAACGTGCACGAGAGCAACATAGCGGTGGACCGCCGTCACCAACCCGCGCGAGACGCCGCACCGTCACCGCGACGGTCTTCACCCACCTCTCCTCCTCCCGTCCCGTTCGGCGCCCACCTTTTCTTCCCGTTCCCTCCCTCCCTCCACGCCTCCCAATGGTGCCCGCCAGAAAACCCGTGTCCCCCTACCGCTCAGCGACTTTTCCAGGGCCAGGGCATGCCATGGCCCACGCCACTCCGCCGCGCGCCGCAGTCCCCACAGCCGCAACCACCGTCCATCCCCCGTCCCGCCCACGCCCCGCGCGCCCCGGCACCACGCGCCCCGCGCGCCCCGGTTTGAAACCCTTCCGCCGCCTCCCCCTCTATTTATTCCCCCGCAACCCCACCCACATCACTTCACTACACTTCACTCCCCAGACAGCCACGCCTGCCCTCCGCGCGCCGCTCCGCACAGCCGTCCGTCCCCAGCCCGATGGCGCCTCGCCAGGCCGTCCTCGCTGCCGTGGTCCTTGCCGCGCTGTTCCCGCTGGCGCTCTCTCGCGGGCTGGGTCTGGGGCACGGGCATGTGCGGCCGCACGCGCACGGGCTCGGGCTTGGCCACCACCACCTCCAGCCGCACCCACAGCCGCACACGGAGCCGCACGGGCACGCACCGCTCGGTGGTGGCGCGTGGTCCTCGGCTCACGCCACCTTCTACGGCGGCGGCGACGCGTCCGGCACCATGGGTACGTGAGCGAACCCCATCCTCCAACATTTCGTAGTACTACACCTGTAGATTGCACTCCCGTGCCGTGTGAGATTCCTGGACTGAATTTCGCATCTGAACGTACGTGTGTTGATGCAGGCGGGGCGTGTGGGTACGGCAACCTCTACAGCCAGGGGTACGGCACCAACACGGCGGCGCTGAGCACCGCGCTCTTCAACAACGGCCTCAGCTGCGGTGCCTGCTTCGAGGTGCGCTGCGACGCGGCGGGCGGCGGCAGCCACTCGTGCCTTCCTGGCTCCGTCGTGGTGACGGCCACCAACTTCTGCCCGCCCAACAACGCGCTGCCCTCCGACGACGGCGGCTGGTGCAACCCGCCGCGCGCCCACTTCGACATGTCGCAGCCCGTGTTCCAGCGCATCGCGCTCTACAGGGCCGGCATTGTGCCCGTCTCCTACCGCAGGTCCGTGCGTGGTGAAATCAAATCTGTTCTTGTTTCCAATTTCGGTTTCTTTTCCTCTCGGAGCAAAACAAGAAAGAAATTCTAGTAGATCTGACATAGTCGCGCTTGTTTGTTTCCTACAGGGTTGCGTGCAACAAGAAGGGCGGCATCCGGTTCACCATCAACGGCCACTCCTACTTCAACCTTGTGCTGGTGACCAACGTGGGCGGCGCCGGCGACGTGCACGCGGTGGCCGTGAAGGGCGACCGCTCCGCGGGTTGGCAGGCCCTGTCGCGCAACTGGGGCCAGAACTGGCAGAGCAACTCTCTGCTCGACGGGCAGGCGCTCTCGTTCCGCGTCACCACCAGCGACGGCCGTTCCGTCGTGTCCAACAACGCCGCCCCCCGCGGCTGGGCCTTCGGCCAGACCTTCAGCGGGGCCCAGTTCAACTGAACACCCCCGTTCACCGTTCGTTCCCGCAGCGTCGTCTTGGCGGGGCAGTAGCACTAGTAGTACTAGGAGTTCGTTTGTCGTTGTAGAGTCTTTCTCCCACATTGGAGCTTGCCGAGAGGCGCCATGGTTTTATGAATGGTGCATCCTCACGCATTGGCTCCCGGGAATTACCATTAGTGTTTTAGGCCTAGTATTAGCGCGGGTTTTATCGTGCTGGTGTTTAGCCTGGTGTATGTTAGCGTTCCCTCGTTGTTTCGGCTCGGAATTGGAAGTGGTGGTAAAGGCTGGCCTGGAGATTAACGGAGGCAAGGCCGCCTTGTATCACCCGCCAATTAAGCGTTTTGGGCCTCATGGTCATGGTCATGGCCTCCTGAGATGAGATGTTTTGTAGTCGGGTTATCAAGCAAGTGTGGTAGTGTGGTTGTAACGAACCTTATCAGGTTACTATTATCCTTATGAACGGGATGAGCTTTAGTTTCCTTGTTCGTTTCAACTTATCATCACTGTTTATAAGCAATATATCGTAATTTGATTAGCTTGCGTCTTTTTTTAAGCTGCAACTTGAATATGTTTTACTCTGCTACAGTACTAGTTAGTTCAGACGGCTAGAAATTTGGGCTATTAACATGGCCGCCTGCCTTGTGCCCATGTTACCCTGTTTCTGTCTGAGAAGGTGCAGCGCTGTTTTCCTTTTAAACAAAGGCCTTGTTTGGTTTCTAAAATTTTCTCTAAACTTCACTATACAAAAATAAGGTTCTCAAAATATACAAAGCACCAATGTAAATAAAAATTAATCATACAGTTTAGTTGTATTTTATGACATAATATTTTAAGACTAATTAGTTAATATTTAGATAATTATTATTAAATAAAAACAACAACAGTGTAATACCGTAATTTGGCTGGCGCCAAATAGGACGAAAGAGTCATTGCAGCCGTTAGGAAATTACTGTTTGGCTGCCGGCCTGCCGGGCAGCTCTACGCTCATTGTGGCCTGCCATGGTTCACACCAACTACGCAATGAAAGCGTTTGTGCCATGGTTCACACCAACTACGCAATCGAAGCTCATTACTTCTGTGAGCTCTTGGCAAACTAAAAATGAAGTATGATGAGTACCCCGTTGCTTCGGGTATAGAGAAGCCTTGTGTAGCAGCAGCACTGCATAGAGATTCTTGCTAGTACTGGAGGCTCTCCTGAAGCTAGCGTGCGTTCCAGACTTGGACCGGTAAAATCATGGGGCCATGCCCGCATGCCTGGCCTGCTACGTCGCCACGCATAGGTGCGCTGCTCGAGAAGAGTGGCGCCAAAAGTAGGGGCCTAGTCCTAAATTAAAGAATGAAGCCATGGTCAGGTTCTGAACGGTTCTGTTGATGTTGGGTTTCGGTTCTCTAGAGCAGTCATTCCCATCTGAAGACCTTCTCTAGATCGTGGAAAAAAAAAAATCTGATGAATAGTATTATTTTTGTCTTATTTGATAAATATTGTCCTATCGTAGACCAACTAGTCTTAAAAGATTCATCTCGTGATTTTCAACTAAACTGTGTAATTAGTTATTTTTACCTATATTTAATACTCTATACAAGCAGCTAAATATTAATGTGACAGGGAGAGTAAAAAATTCTAACTTTTGAAGAGAACTAAACAAGGCCCAAGTCACGCTTGCGCCCCTCTTGTACCCATTGGATTCTTCTGATGATCCCCTGACAAGCTCAATGGCATCGGTGTTCGACAAGGAAAGGTGAAAACAAACAAAATACGGCATGCAATAATTAGCCTATTTTGAAAAAGAAAGAGAGTATTATGGGGATGATTGGGGTCAGTAACCGTCTCTCGACCCCGGTTTCTTCTGCACAAGCACGATTTTGTTTGCTCTTTGATTTTGTGCAAAGAATTAAAACTTTTTTGCAAGACATGTCCATTTCCTGCGGCGCGAAGAGAGTTTGCAATCAGCTTTCGGCATGTGCGGCAGCAGCGCAGGCAACTTCACTCGCATGGCATGGGAAAAGCAATCGCAATCCTTTGGCGGTCCGCACGCCAACTTTAATTTGCCGAGGTATGGGAGGAACAAGGGCAGAGAGGGTCGGCAATGGCCATCGATGCGTTTCCCCTCCTAGGGCAGACATGGCGCAAAAGGCTACTATACTCTGCCGCTCGTCTCGCGGACGTGAAGGTGGTGGTTGCGGCAATGGCAAGCAACGTGCTAGTGTCAGTGGACGCAGTGCTACAGTTGCCGCAGATACGCAGATGGGCGCACATGGAACTTCGTACGGTGCTTTGAATCTCGCTGCAGTGTCCTGTCCCCGTGGACTGGCGGTCTAGGCGTCTAGGGCCGGGTGAAATGGAATGGACGGCTGGGAGAGCTTCGTCTTCCTTTTCTTTTTCTTTCAATTTTGTTACGTTGTTATTCCTTTTTTTAAGCCAGCATCTCAGCTAATGTTTTGGTATTAAACTACGTACTTTATCGACCGTACGTATTTATAATTTTCTACTGAGTGCCTTTTTGGGACGGAAAACTACTACCGCGGTACTGTACCTTGGTAAAGTAAAGCATGCAAATCCTACTGGGGTCCATGCCTCCGCGGTCACGGGGGGAACATGTTTAAAAATGCACGGTACCCTTTGAAAACTAGTGCGCCAAGCGAGGGGTGCTTCCAGTCCCGTTCCGGACACTAGTCGAAACTCCAAAGTGTGCATGAAATACTCCAAAGTGGTTTCATCAAGTGACCACCTGTCATCCCATGCCGGAAATCAGGATTGCCAGGTGCAGACGACGAGACGCCGTGGCACGCGAAACCCCGGCCTCGTCGGTCTCGAACGGCGGTGCGGCGACGGACGGCATCGTCCCGCACCATCCGACCTGACGGATGCGTGTTGTCGGTGCCTTGCCCTCTCGATTCGGTTCGGTCAAAGCAAAACACATCACCGGTCCGGACGCGCCACCGCCGAACGCATCGGGCTCCCCGACGACCGCCGCATCGGGCTCGTCGACGACCTGGGCGAGAGCCATGAGGAGTGTTGACTCTTGTGTCTCTTACATACAGTAGTCACGTCAGTACTCACAAGAGAGCAAAAAAGAGCAGTCGCCGAACCAAAAGGCCGTCTTTACGCACCCAAAAGGCCCGTTACGAACGTTTGAGGCTTTTTGAGTTTTGGGCATAAACCTTTTGGGCCATACGTTCTGGCCTTACGGGCCTTTCCCTGTCAAGCTCATCACATCCGTAATTCCGCATCATGTTCACGGGCTTTCCTCGGCCGGACCGGATGAATTCCGGCCTTTCCCTTTCAAGCCCGTCTCACCCCAAACTCCGCATCATGTTCAGGAATCAGGAATCAAAAAATCTTTCAATGTCTTTTGAGCAGTAACTGTAGCCACGCATGAATTATCTCATCTAGTGCACGTGCACATGAATTTTATTATTTTCATATGATTTTTTTTTTAAATTGGTATACGTTTTTCTAGAGGTTTTCATGATTCCATGGAAGACGTGGTTGAATATTTTCCCTTCAAACATACCAGCAAGATCCGATCGTCTGTACACACAACTCTTATATCTAGATACACCGGTTGTGTTTCAGATACATCAACAGGTTTCTGATGCAATTTTCTGTACCTAGTGAATTAATCAACCTCAATGTGCTTATCGCCTTATCCTATCTTAAATTATAACTTCTCTACTTCATTGCACACAACACCTGCCCTTTTGTAGATCACTAATACAAGATCTTCATCTGAGCAATCATAATATTGCAACCAAAACTTTCGATTGTGCCTTGTGATTTGTCAGTCTTCGGAGACACTGAGACCAATGAACTGGAATCCAATTGCGAAATACATGATCGATTGAGGAAGAACAAAGAGGTAAAAGTAGTCATCTCTGTAGAAGTAGTCGATGCACGCAGAGGCCAAAAGGAATAGTCCGATAAATATCTCCAGGAAATGGAACCTGACACGAAGCAGGATAGCAAGTTAGCACCAAGGCCCAAAGCTCTGAAACAATGAGGTGTACATATATGCTAAATATGTTATCCTCAAGAAATTACCTGTCTTTGAGACGGTAGTTCCCTGTAAGACTGGCAATCGATTTCAGCTTCTGCAAGTTCCCCAGCTTTTGCGTAACAATCCATTCATTGGCCCTGTCAGCTTCGAAAAAACCTATCAAGATGGCTTTAAGCCGATGCAATGCCATTACGTTCTCAAATAAGACCCACAGTATAATCAGATGGATCGACCTGCAACACATTAGGAATTCAGGATATGCAATATTCTCAAATAACGTTTTGCAGCTATAAAACTCAATAAAGCTGACCACCATCGCCAAGCTAACCTTGGAGTCCCAACAGAGGTGAGAAGAATGATAGCTGTGGGGATATAGATCAGCTCCCACACAGGAATCTGGGCTTCTGGTAATAGAATGTTTAGAGGAATCAGGACGCTGAAAAAGAAGAATGTGAAAAATGTGCCTATGATCCTCCGGGCAATGAAGAAGTCATAGATCATATACAACTTCTTCCAAACCGACACTTTCTGCACAGGAAACCAACAGAACATATGGATAAATAATCATATAACAAAATTTTTATGTCAGTCACTGCTTGTCAGGGAGTAGGTTGGTGTACAAGACTAACCTTGGCAGCAAGAATTTCCCAGAACATTTTCTTGAACAGCAGGGCAGGCCCACATGACCAGCGGTGCTGCTGGGACCGGTACGCCTTGAGAGTACTTGGCAGCTCACTCTTAACCTGAAAGCAAATTGCAATCTCGGATCAGTTTGATAAACTTTTGTCTGACATAATAATATCTTGGATACATTTGTCAGAGGTGTGAACCTTTATGCTTCCAACGTAAACGAACTCCCAGCCCAAGAGCCCTGCTCTGAGTGCCAAGTCCATGTCCTCGGCAGTAGTTCGGTCCTCCCAACCCCCGGACTCGAGAATCGCTTGCGTTCTCCATACTCCAGCAGTTCCTAAGTGCATGAATAAATAGCATTCTCAAATCTCGAACACTGCTGAAGTTGGCAATGTGACATGAACAATTGCGCCCAAGGATACCGTTGTAGCCAAAGAAGTTGCAGAGGGAAGAGCCAGCTTCCTGCTCCACCTTGAAATGGTAGTCCATGGACATCTCTTGCATTCTCGTCAGCAAGCAGTCGTTGGCATTCACTACAGGGCAGCTTAAACAAAAGCTTTGTCAGCAGATGGAGTTACATCTTGATGTCAAACAAAGCAGGACACAAGCTTTGGGTCTTGTGGACCTACTTTCCTTTCAACTTCTTTTTTTGAGAAAACCTTTCACTTCCACGTAACTAGATGAGGCCGAAAGGTCAACATTGCAGATGGGCTACAAAATCAAAACCTAGTGCAACTTTTCTGTGGCCTGCTTGAAGCCCAAACACAGACAGCAGCATCTGTCTGGTTCTGGACGCTGCTGCAGTTGCAGCGCAGTTGCTTCTGTTCACTTACCCCTTAACAAAACAACGGCAAATGGCCATTGTTGTTGGCTGCCTGAGAGAGAGAGAGAGAGAGAGAGTGACGACTCACCGAACTTCCAGCGCGTCTGCACGAGCGCGAGGCTGGGGTTGTGGACGAGGAACGGGACGGTCTTGACGAGGAAGTCCGGCGCCGGCTGGAAGTCGGCGTCGAACATGGCGACGAACTCGCAGCCGCGCACGTAGGCGTGCCGCATCCCTTCCTTGAGGTTGCCGGCCTTGTACCCGGCCCTATCCTTGCGCGTCTCGTACTTGACGTTGATCCCCTCTGCGGCCCACCGCTCGCACTCGCCCTTCACCAGCTCCTGCCCCAGCCAAATTGCGGGTTTATGCTTCGAAATCAAAAGAAAGGGAACAAGATACAACTGTAGGGCAATTGGGCCGTGCATTCCTGTCGGCTCCCGGTTCTTGTGGCAATCGGGAGGTACTGTATTCAAAGTGACCGTGGCAGGTGAAAACGAAGCCTGATCTCACTCACCTTGATCACGGCGTCGGTGGAGTCGTCCAGCACCTGCACTATCAATCGATCTACCGGCCATGTGAGCCTGCAAGCTGCCCCTATTGATAGCTGGTACACCTGCGTAAGCGTTTCAGGCTCATGTCAGAGATGTACCTACTCTGAAAATTTGAAGACAAAACATCTCTTGTTCTGCATTCTGATCCAGTTTTACCCTTAACAGAGCTATGACCAGTGGAGCGTAGTAGTAACGCAAGATTAATCGGTTCAATGCAATGCAAACTCTGAAAAACTAAGCAAAGGGATTCAGATGCTGCTGTTTAATCGCTTGAGGATCAGCAATTAGCTCACTCTGACAGCCTGACTGAACTGAACCGTCAGAGTTCACCGAGAGCACTCTATCTATCCTGAGCAGCAGAGGCCGGAAGAACAGAGGCGGCAGCGACATAGGAGTACAATGCATATACCTCCTTCTCGTTGTACATGGGGATCTGGACGAGCACCGTGGGATATGACTGGGAAGCATCTGCCTCCTCGTCCTTGTCCGGCCGCGCGATGGGGTCGCACCTGTACACGCGCCACGGCCGCCGGCGCCGCAGCTTCATCACGGAGCTGACCACGCCCAGGAACACCTTCTCGGCCAGCACGATCACCGACATGGCCGTGCACAGCACCACCGCGGCCCGGAGCAGCGGCACGAGCAGCCCGGCCCTCACATCCACCCAGGCCTGGACCAGCGCCTCCACGAAGGCGGCGATCGTCGGCGGGAACGACAGCCGGCCGCCGCCGTACGCGCCCAAGAAGACGACGTCACCGACGACGGCGCGCAGCGCGTGGCCAGCTGCTGCATTGCCACCGGCGCGCCAGCGGGAAGAGATTAAAGACGTACTTAGGAAGTAGCCGAAATTCTACTGTCCTGTCCTGCCAGCAAGAAAGAAGCTGGTGTACGTACCTTCCATTGCTGGTTGCTGCTGCGTGCGTTCAGCGGCGTCGCACTTGAGTTCAGGTTCAGGCGGCGCTGCTCGTTTGAGGAGGCAAAGGCAATGGTGGTGATTGTGGCATGGAGAACCGTAGAGTTACTACTGCAAGATCGGATTGACTAAATAGGTGCGTCTGAGTCAGATGATCAGATCTAGAGTACTACACGACTCTGGTCTCTCTCGCATCCGGCCGGGCTCACTGCAGTGGTTGTTACCCAGAGTGAGCACCTTTATTTATTTACAGTAGATATCAGTTTGTCATCATCTGCGCACCTTTGGAGTAGTAGTACTATATTTGATGGAATCCTACTCTGGTTTCATGCGCACGAGAAATGGCAACAAGGTTTCCTCGTCACACTTTGCCCATGTGAGCCCTGTTGGATAGACTAGTCTAGGTTTTGGACGCTCTGGCCAGTTTTGTGCAGCGGGGCACCGAGCCAAAATGACCGCATCCAA
>JALGXP010001925.1:0-10929 GCA_023333625.1 Bothriochloa decipiens | reverse complement strand
CTATGGTGCCCTTTGGCACCGCATAAGAGAAATGGAGGATTCCATTCCTTTGGAATCGATCTCTCACAGCAGCACAGTAAAACGCAGGAAAAAAATCCACTCCGACCTCATGGATTGGCGGAGGAAACGCTGGGGCCGAGCCGCCCGCGCCCACCTCTGGCGAGGCGGCGCCGGTGGAGGAGCAGAGGGTGGCGCCGGTGGAGCAGCAGCCATGGACGGAGGAGAAGAGGAGGCGGCGCGGCCCCAGTGGCGCGGCTCCGGCGTCCAGGTCCGCCAAGCACAGGCGAGCGCCACCGAGCTCCACCTGCACGCCCAGATCCGGCATAGGAGAGGCCGGATCCGGCCCCAGGGCCGGGATCCCCCTCGCCGTGCGCCGGATTCATGGCCGCCGGAGAAGAAACGGGTGGAGGAGGAGGGAAAAGGAGGGGGGTGGTGGTGCTGCCGCCGGAGAAGAAACGGGGAGCCTCGGTGGGGCGCGGCGGAGGTGGGGCGCCGCTCGTCCGCGTGTGGGGGATGGAGAGGAGCAGACCGGTCGCCATCCGCGCGTCGCCGGCCGCATCGCCTGAGAGAGGGAGAGGTCGCGTCGCCCCCAGAGAGAGAGAGAGGGGCCGCGTCGCCTGTTTGTTTTTTTTTTTTAATGTCGCCGATTTTAGAAGCACGAGCTGGTCCCTCTCCCGAGGTCCAACCAAAGGCCATCGATCACTTTCCTGTACTGGTAGGATAGGATAGGATTCGAGTAGTATGCCATCCGGTTTCCTGAATTTTTTTCTATTCCTTTCCCTTGTCTACGGTACCATCTAAAGGGGGCCTAAGTCACTCTCTACTGCTTTTAGAAGTGATATTTAAGATGGTTGTCATTTTGTAAATACAACGATGGCATCGAACCAAAAAAATTAACTAAAGCCTTCTAAAAGTTCCGGAAAAAATATTAGAGATGGATTGGAGAAACATGAACCGAAATGAAATACCCAAACGTTGTGAAAATATATCTAGAAGCTTCAATAAAATTTTTTTGTGGGAAATGATAAATGTCAAAAAAAGTAGAAAATTAACATTCTAATAGTTGTGGAACTCAGTAACTTCTAAAAAATCACAAGAAAAACACGAGAAGCACAGGCATAAAATGCATTCAATTAATATTGGTTGCATCTCATATCTTTGTGATGAAAGTTTTTTAATGTATTTAGACAATACTCCCTTGGGGCATGCGAAGCGCATTTAGACTCTAGAGGGTTTTTTCAAAAAAAATGTACAAGTTTGTTAAATATTAGTTTGTCTGCGGAATTATTTTTGACTGGTTGATTTTAGATGATGCTGATTTGTTGTAAAAGAAAAATATTGTTAAATGGCTAGATCATAAGCGCTTTTATAACACAAACGAACACGAATACGGCAGTTTATAGAGACGAAAAGTATAGTTATCTTGGGTTCATATTAAACATGGCCCCCCTCGAGGTAGTTGGATTGGGTTCATATTAAAAATGGGGCCTCTTGAGTTATGGTCATTAAACATTGCAATTATTGCAAGTACCTGTATACTACATTGTAGTATTTGCACAGTTCCAAAGGGTCTAAGGCTAGCCTCGAGGTACTAGGTTTCATGTGCCTTTTTAAAACTCATATGTAGATTACATTGTGAACAGATTTTATCTTCGTAAAACCTATTCTCTCATGAAACTTGTTGTAATCAGCAAACTTGTTTCAATCCTTACAAGTCTTTTATTATGTCTCTTCTAATCAATACTTTGTCACATCGGACCTAATTAATGACCATCAAATTTATTTCAAACCCTTTAAAATTTTATGCTGTATCTTCCAAAACTATCTCATCATGTACATTTAATTTCATAACTTAATTGGCATTGTGTCAAGAGAGTTTTCTCGATCCTTCTCTCATTTACTATAGATGTTAATACAGTATCATAAAAGATAACTGGCCCAACAATGTGAAAACGTGCACGAGAGCAACATAGCGGTGGACCGCCGTCACCAACCCGCGCGAGACGCCGCACCGTCACCGCGACGGTCTTCACCCACCTCTCCTCCTCCCGTCCCGTTCGGCGCCCACCTTTTCTTCCCGTTCCCTCCCTCCCTCCACGCCTCCCAATGGTGCCCGCCAGAAAACCCGTGTCCCCCTACCGCTCAGCGACTTTTCCCGGGCCAGGGCATGCCAGGGCCCACGCCACTCCGCCGCGCGCCGCAGTCCCCACAGCCGCAACCACCGTCCATCCCCCGTCCCGCCCACGCCCCGCGCGCCCCGGCACCACGCGCCCCGCGCGCCCCGGTTTGAAACCCTTCCGCCGCCTCCCCCTCTATTTAGTCCCCCGCAACCCCACCCACATCACTTCACTACACTTCACTCCCCAGACAGCCACGCCTGCCCTCCGCGCGCCGCTCCGCACAGCCGTCCGTCCCCAGCCCGATGGCGCCTCGCCAGGCCGTCCTCGCTGCCGTGGTCCTTGCCGCGCTGTTCCCGCTGGCGCTCTCTCGCGGGCTGGGTCTGGGGCACGGGCATGTGCGGCCGCACGCGCACGGGCTCGGGCTTGGCCACCACCACCTCCAGCCGCACCCACAGCCGCACACGGAGCCGCACGGGCACGCACCGCTCGGTGGTGGCGCGTGGTCCTCGGCTCACGCCACCTTCTACGGCGGCGGCGACGCGTCCGGCACCATGGGTACGTGAGCGAACCCCATCCTCCAACATTTCGTAGTACTACACCTGTAGATTGCACTCCCGTGCCGTGTGAGATTCCTGGACTGAATTTCGCATCTGAACGTACGTGTGTTGATGCAGGCGGGGCGTGTGGGTACGGCAACCTCTACAGCCAGGGGTACGGCACCAACACGGCGGCGCTGAGCACCGCGCTCTTCAACAACGGCCTCAGCTGCGGTGCCTGCTTCGAGGTGCGCTGCGACGCGGCGGGCGGCGGCAGCCACTCGTGCCTTCCTGGCTCCGTCGTGGTGACGGCCACCAACTTCTGCCCGCCCAACAACGCGCTGCCCTCCGACGACGGCGGCTGGTGCAACCCGCCGCGCGCCCACTTCGACATGTCGCAGCCCGTGTTCCAGCGCATCGCGCTCTACAGGGCCGGCATTGTGCCCGTCTCCTACCGCAGGTCCGTGCGTGGTGAAATCAAATCTGTTCTTGTTTCCAATTTCGGTTTCTTTTCCTCTCGGAGCAAAACAAGAAAGAAATTCTAGTAGATCTGACATAGTCGCGCTTGTTTGTTTCCTACAGGGTTGCGTGCAACAAGAAGGGCGGCATCCGGTTCACCATCAACGGCCACTCCTACTTCAACCTTGTGCTGGTGACCAACGTGGGCGGCGCCGGCGACGTGCACGCGGTGGCCGTGAAGGGCGACCGCTCCGCGGGTTGGCAGGCCCTGTCGCGCAACTGGGGCCAGAACTGGCAGAGCAACTCTCTGCTCGACGGGCAGGCGCTCTCGTTCCGCGTCACCACCAGCGACGGCCGTTCCGTCGTGTCCAACAACGCCGCCCCCCCGCGGCTGGGCCTTCGGCCAGACCTTCAGCGGGGCCCAGTTCAACTGAACACCCCCGTTCACCGTTCGTTCCCGCAGCGTCGTCTTGGCGGGGCAGTAGCACTAGTAGTACTAGGAGTTCGTTTGTCGTTGTAGAGTCTTTCTCCCACATTGGAGCTTGCCGAGAGGCGCCATGGTTTTATGAATGGTGCATCCTCACGCATTGGCTCCCGGGAATTACCATTAGTGTTTTAGGCCTAGTATTAGCGCGGGTTTTATCGTGCTGGTGTTTAGCCTGGTGTATGTTAGCGTTCCCTCGTTGTTTCGGCTCGGAATTGGAAGTGGTGGTAAAGGCTGGCCTGGAGATTAACGGAGGCAAGGCCGCCTTGTATCACCCGCCAATTAAGCGTTTTGGGCCTCATGGTCATGGTCATGGCCTCCTGAGATGAGATGTTTTGTAGTCGGGTTATCAAGCAAGTGTGGTAGTGTGGTTGTAACGAACCTTATCAGGTTACTATTATCCTTATGAACGGGATGAGCTTTAGTTTCCTTGTTCGTTTCAACTTATCATCACTGTTTATAAGCAATATATCGTAATTTGATTAGCTTGCGTCTTTTTTTAAGCTGCAACTTGAATATGTTTTACTCTGCTACAGTACTAGTTAGTTCAGACGGCTAGAAATTTGGGCTATTAACATGGCCGCCTGCCTTGTGCCCATGTTACCCTGTTTCTGTCTGAGAAGGTGCAGCGCTGTTTTCCTTTTAAACAAAGGCCTTGTTTGGTTTCTAAAATTTTCTCTAAACTTCACTATACAAAAATAAGGTTCTCAAAATATACAAAGCACCAATGTAAATAAAAATTAATCATACAGTTTAGTTGTATTTTATGACATAATATTTTAAGACTAATTAGTTAATATTTAGATAATTATTATTAAATAAAAACAACAACAGTGTAATACCGTAATTTGGCTGGCGCCAAATAGGACGAAAGAGTCATTGCAGCCGTTAGGAAATTACTGTTTGGCTGCCGGCCTGCCGGGCAGCTCTACGCTCATTGTGGCCTGCCATGGTTCACACCAACTACGCAATGAAAGCGTTTGTGCCATGGTTCACACCAACTACGCAATCGAAGCTCATTACTTCTGTGAGCTCTTGGCAAACTAAAAATGAAGTATGATGAGTACCCCGTTGCTTCGGGTATAGAGAAGCCTTGTGTAGCAGCAGCACTGCATAGAGATTCTTGCTAGTACTGGAGGCTCTCCTGAAGCTAGCGTGCGTTCCAGACTTGGACCGGTAAAATCATGGGGCCATGCCCGCATGCCTGGCCTGCTACGTCGCCACGCATAGGTGCGCTGCTCGAGAAGAGTGGCGCCAAAAGTAGGGGCCTAGTCCTAAATTAAAGAATGAAGCCATGGTCAGGTTCTGAACGGTTCTGTTGATGTTGGGTTTCGGTTCTCTAGAGCAGTCATTCCCATCTGAAGACCTTCTCTAGATCGTGGAAAAAAAAAATCTGATGAATAGTATTATTTTTGTCTTATTTGATAAATATTGTCCTATCGTAGACCAACTAGTCTTAAAAGATTCATCTCGTGATTTTCAACTAAACTGTGTAATTAGTTATTTTTACCTATATTTAATACTCTATACAAGCAGCTAAATATTAATGTGACAGGGAGAGTAAAAAATTCTAACTTTTGAAGAGAACTAAACAAGGCCCAAGTCACGCTTGCGCCCCTCTTGTACCCATTGGATTCTTCTGATGATCCCCTGACAAGCTCAATGGCATCGGTGTTCGACAAGGAAAGGTGAAAACAAACAAAATACGGCATGCAATAATTAGCCTATTTTGAAAAAGAAAGAGAGTATTATGGGGATGATTGGGGTCAGTAACCGTCTCTCGACCCCGGTTTCTTCTGCACAAGCACGATTTTGTTTGCTCTTTGATTTTGTGCAAAGAATTAAAACTTTTTTGCAAGACATGTCCATTTCCTGCGGCGCGAAGAGAGTTTGCAATCAGCTTTCGGCATGTGCGGCAGCAGCGCAGGCAACTTCACTCGCATGGCATGGGAAAAGCAATCGCAATCCTTTGGCGGTCCGCACGCCAACTTTAATTTGCCGAGGTATGGGAGGAACAAGGGCAGAGAGGGTCGGCAATGGCCATCGATGCGTTTCCCCTCCTAGGGCAGACATGGCGCAAAAGGCTACTATACTCTGCCGCTCGTCTCGCGGACGTGAAGGTGGTGGTTGCGGCAATGGCAAGCAACGTGCTAGTGTCAGTGGACGCAGTGCTACAGTTGCCGCAGATACGCAGATGGGCGCACATGGAACTTCGTACGGTGCTTTGAATCTCGCTGCAGTGTCCTGTCCCCGTGGACTGGCGGTCTAGGCGTCTAGGGCCGGGTGAAATGGAATGGACGGCTGGGAGAGCTTCGTCTTCCTTTTCTTTTTCTTTCAATTTTGTTACGTTGTTATTCCTTTTTTTAAGCCAGCATCTCAGCTAATGTTTTGGTATTAAACTACGTACTTTATCGACCGTACGTATTTATAATTTTCTACTGAGTGCCTTTTTGGGACGGAAAACTACTACCGCGGTACTGTACCTTGGTAAAGTAAAGCATGCAAATCCTACTGGGGTCCATGCCTCCGCGGTCACGGGGGGGAACATGTTTAAAAATGCACGGTACCCTTTGAAAACTAGTGCGCCAAGCGAGGGGTGCTTCCAGTCCCGTTCCGGACACTAGTCGAAACTCCAAAGTGTGCATGAAATACTCCAAAGTGGTTTCATCAAGTGACCACCTGTCATCCCATGCCGGAAATCAGGATTGCCAGGTGCAGACGACGAGACGCCGTGGCACGCGAAACCCCGGCCTCGTCGGTCTCGAACGGCGGTGCGGCGACGGACGGCATCGTCCCGCACCATCCGACCTGACGGATGCGTGTTGTCGGTGCCTTGCCCTCTCGATTCGGTTCGGTCAAAGCAAAACACATCACCGGTCCGGACGCGCCACCGCCGAACGCATCGGGCTCCCCGACGACCGCCGCATCGGGCTCGTCGACGACCTGGGCGAGAGCCATGAGGAGTGTTGACTCTTGTGTCTCTTACATACAGTAGTCACGTCAGTACTCACAAGAGAGCAAAAAAGAGCAGTCGCCGAACCAAAAGGCCGTCTTTACGCACCCAAAAGGCCCGTTACGAACGTTTGAGGCTTTTTGAGTTTTGGGCATAAACCTTTTGGGCCATACGTTCTGGCCTTACGGGCCTTTCCCTGTCAAGCTCATCACATCCGTAATTCCGCATCATGTTCACGGGCTTTCCTCGGCCGGACCGGATGAATTCCGGCCTTTCCCTTTCAAGCCCGTCTCACCCCAAACTCCGCATCATGTTCAGGAATCAGGAATCAAAAAATCTTTCAATGTCTTTTGAGCAGTAACTGTAGCCACGCATGAATTATCTCATCTAGTGCACGTGCACATGAATTTTATTATTTTCATATGATTTTTTTTTTAAATTGGTATACGTTTTTCTAGAGGTTTTCATGATTCCATGGAAGACGTGGTTGAATATTTTCCCTTCAAACATACCAGCAAGATCCGATCGTCTGTACACACAACTCTTATATCTAGATACACCGGTTGTGTTTCAGATACATCAACAGGTTTCTGATGCAATTTTCTGTACCTAGTGAATTAATCAACCTCAATGTGCTTATCGCCTTATCCTATCTTAAATTATAACTTCTCTACTTCATTGCACACAACACCTGCCCTTTTGTAGATCACTAATACAAGATCTTCATCTGAGCAATCATAATATTGCAACCAAAACTTTCGATTGTGCCTTGTGATTTGTCAGTCTTCGGAGACACTGAGACCAATGAACTGGAATCCAATTGCGAAATACATGATCGATTGAGGAAGAACAAAGAGGTAAAAGTAGTCATCTCTGTAGAAGTAGTCGATGCACGCAGAGGCCAAAAGGAATAGTCCGATAAATATCTCCAGGAAATGGAACCTGACACGAAGCAGGATAGCAAGTTAGCACCAAGGCCCAAAGCTCTGAAACAATGAGGTGTACATATATGCTAAATATGTTATCCTCAAGAAATTACCTGTCTTTGAGACGGTAGTTCCCTGTAAGACTGGCAATCGATTTCAGCTTCTGCAAGTTCCCCAGCTTTTGCGTAACAATCCATTCATTGGCCCTGTCAGCTTCGAAAAAACCTATCAAGATGGCTTTAAGCCGATGCAATGCCATTACGTTCTCAAATAAGACCCACAGTATAATCAGATGGATCGACCTGCAACACATTAGGAATTCAGGATATGCAATATTCTCAAATAACGTTTTGCAGCTATAAAACTCAATAAAGCTGACCACCATCGCCAAGCTAACCTTGGAGTCCCAACAGAGGTGAGAAGAATGATAGCTGTGGGGATATAGATCAGCTCCCACACAGGAATCTGGGCTTCTGGTAATAGAATGTTTAGAGGAATCAGGACGCTGAAAAAGAAGAATGTGAAAAATGTGCCTATGATCCTCCGGGCAATGAAGAAGTCATAGATCATATACAACTTCTTCCAAACCGACACTTTCTGCACAGGAAACCAACAGAACATATGGATAAATAATCATATAACAAAATTTTTATGTCAGTCACTGCTTGTCAGGGAGTAGGTTGGTGTACAAGACTAACCTTGGCAGCAAGAATTTCCCAGAACATTTTCTTGAACAGCAGGGCAGGCCCACATGACCAGCGGTGCTGCTGGGACCGGTACGCCTTGAGAGTACTTGGCAGCTCACTCTTAACCTGAAAGCAAATTGCAATCTCGGATCAGTTTGATAAACTTTTGTCTGACATAATAATATCTTGGATACATTTGTCAGAGGTGTGAACCTTTATGCTTCCAACGTAAACGAACTCCCAGCCCAAGAGCCCTGCTCTGAGTGCCAAGTCCATGTCCTCGGCAGTAGTTCGGTCCTCCCAACCCCCGGACTCGAGAATCGCTTGCGTTCTCCATACTCCAGCAGTTCCTAAGTGCATGAATAAATAGCATTCTCAAATCTCGAACACTGCTGAAGTTGGCAATGTGACATGAACAATTGCGCCCAAGGATACCGTTGTAGCCAAAGAAGTTGCAGAGGGAAGAGCCAGCTTCCTGCTCCACCTTGAAATGGTAGTCCATGGACATCTCTTGCATTCTCGTCAGCAAGCAGTCGTTGGCATTCACTACAGGGCAGCTTAAACAAAAGCTTTGTCAGCAGATGGAGTTACATCTTGATGTCAAACAAAGCAGGACACAAGCTTTGGGTCTTGTGGACCTACTTTCCTTTCAACTTCTTTTTTTGAGAAAACCTTTCACTTCCACGTAACTAGATGAGGCCGAAAGGTCAACATTGCAGATGGGCTACAAAATCAAAACCTAGTGCAACTTTTCTGTGGCCTGCTTGAAGCCCAAACACAGACAGCAGCATCTGTCTGGTTCTGGACGCTGCTGCAGTTGCAGCGCAGTTGCTTCTGTTCACTTACCCCTTAACAAAACAACGGCAAATGGCCATTGTTGTTGGCTGCCTGAGAGAGAGAGAGAGAGAGAGAGTGACGACTCACCGAACTTCCAGCGCGTCTGCACGAGCGCGAGGCTGGGGTTGTGGACGAGGAACGGGACGGTCTTGACGAGGAAGTCCGGCGCCGGCTGGAAGTCGGCGTCGAACATGGCGACGAACTCGCAGCCGCGCACGTAGGCGTGCCGCATCCCTTCCTTGAGGTTGCCGGCCTTGTACCCGGCCCTATCCTTGCGCGTCTCGTACTTGACGTTGATCCCCTCTGCGGCCCACCGCTCGCACTCGCCCTTCACCAGCTCCTGCCCCAGCCAAATTGCGGGTTTATGCTTCGAAATCAAAAGAAAGGGAACAAGATACAACTGTAGGGCAATTGGGCCGTGCATTCCTGTCGGCTCCCGGTTCTTGTGGCAATCGGGAGGTACTGTATTCAAAGTGACCGTGGCAGGTGAAAACGAAGCCTGATCTCACTCACCTTGATCACGGCGTCGGTGGAGTCGTCCAGCACCTGCACTATCAATCGATCTACCGGCCATGTGAGCCTGCAAGCTGCCCCTATTGATAGCTGGTACACCTGCGTAAGCGTTTCAGGCTCATGTCAGAGATGTACCTACTCTGAAAATTTGAAGACAAAACATCTCTTGTTCTGCATTCTGATCCAGTTTTACCCTTAACAGAGCTATGACCAGTGGAGCGTAGTAGTAACGCAAGATTAATCGGTTCAATGCAATGCAAACTCTGAAAAACTAAGCAAAGGGATTCAGATGCTGCTGTTTAATCGCTTGAGGATCAGCAATTAGCTCACTCTGACAGCCTGACTGAACTGAACCGTCAGAGTTCACCGAGAGCACTCTATCTATCCTGAGCAGCAGAGGCCGGAAGAACAGAGGCGGCAGCGACATAGGAGTACAATGCATATACCTCCTTCTCGTTGTACATGGGGATCTGGACGAGCACCGTGGGATATGACTGGGAAGCATCTGCCTCCTCGTCCTTGTCCGGCCGCGCGATGGGGTCGCACCTGTACACGCGCCACGGCCGCCGGCGCCGCAGCTTCATCACGGAGCTGACCACGCCCAGGAACACCTTCTCGGCCAGCACGATCACCGACATGGCCGTGCACAGCACCACCGCGGCCCGGAGCAGCGGCACGAGCAGCCCGGCCCTCACATCCACCCAGGCCTGGACCAGCGCCTCCACGAAGGCGGCGATCGTCGGCGGGAACGACAGCCGGCCGCCGCCGTACGCGCCCAAGAAGACGACGTCACCGACGACGGCGCGCAGCGCGTGGCCAGCTGCTGCATTGCCACCGGCGCGCCAGCGGGAAGAGATTAAAGACGTACTTAGGAAGTAGCCGAAATTCTACTGTCCTGTCCTGCCAGCAAGAAAGAAGCTGGTGTACGTACCTTCCATTGCTGGTTGCTGCTGCGTGCGTTCAGCGGCGTCGCACTTGAGTTCAGGTTCAGGCGGCGCTGCTCGTTTGAGGAGGCAAAGGCAATGGTGGTGATTGTGGCATGGAGAACCGTAGAGTTACTACTGCAAGATCGGATTGACTAAATAGGTGCGTCTGAGTCAGATGATCAGATCTAGAGTACTACACGACTCTGGTCTCTCTCGCATCCGGCCGGGCTCACTGCAGTGGTTGTTACCCAGAGTGAGCACCTTTATTTATTTACAGTAGATATCAGTTTGTCATCATCTGCGCACCTTTGGAGTAGTAGTACTATATTTGATGGAATCCTACTCTGGTTTCATGCGCACGAGAAATGGCAACAAGGTTTCCTCGTCACACTTTGCCCATGTGAGCCCTGTTGGATAGACTAGTCTAGGTTTTGGACGCTCTGGCCAGTTTTGTGCAGCGGGGCACCGAGCCAAAATGACCGCATCCAA
>JALGXP010001924.1:0-10939 GCA_023333625.1 Bothriochloa decipiens | reverse complement strand
AATCAACGCTGGAGAAGAACCACTCCCTTGCCGATCAGCACAGTTTTCGGTCCATATTGACACGTGTCAAAAAACGGTGTCAACACATGCCCCCCAATTTCGGAATATAGAATACTTTATGCGCCGAAATTTCCTCCAGGTCGTAATTGCCCAAACCGTTTGAACTTCTCCTCGAGAGTTGCACGCGTGGTAGTGGAGATCCTGTACCAACAGGCCCATATAGTGCTTCCTCCGCCGCGGCCCATTTTTCATCTGTGATTCAAACCCTAGCTTTTCTCTCTCCGGCGGCGACATCAACAGGTGATTCTTCGACGAACTCGATCATCGGCGTTCTCGACGGTGACCCTTAGCCTCCAGTTAGCATTCTTTGCCTTTTCCATCTCCATCGCGGCCATGGCTATTCATTTCGACGTCCCCAAGGTTAGTCTTTTCCTTTTGCCTACCCTCTGACATTTCATTTCTCCTTCTCTGCGTAGTTCATGACTCTTCCTTGTTCCCAATCTTTTAATCTCAGGAGCTTTACAATAATCTTCTTATCCCAACGCATCAGAATCACTTCATCTGCCTAGGCCCAATGGGAAATCCAGACCCAACCGACATTATAAACGCAGAAACCAATCGAATCCCCTTCAGAACTCAGAATTTTGACTTGGGACTCTGGACCGATACCTTCCGTTCTTGGCCAAAAACCACCAAGGGATGGAAAGATTGGTATCTGAGGGTCGCTAGGCCAATGGAGCTGTATTGGGCGGAACGCAAATTAGAACAGTGTATCAGAATATCCATTGCCGATATGGAGAGGAACGAATCTTTATTAATTGCCGCCTCCTATTTCTGGTCGGATACCCTGAATGCCTTTATCTTTAGACATGGGCCAGCTTCTCCTACTCTTGCCGATGTGTACATGCTTACTGGCTTGGACATTTCTTCTGCTGATGACAACTCACTGTTCCAACGGAAATCCGAGCATCGGCTGACCACCAGAAACATTGGCGGCTGGACTGGCTATATCAATGAGTATAAGAAATCTAGTTCAGTCAATCACAGGGAACACTCAGCCTTTTTGAATATGTGGCTTGAGAAGTTTATTTTCTATGGCAGAACAGTTGGACCGACCAACATGCACCTCTCTGCAGCAGAACTGTTGGCTAGCGGCGTCAAGCTCCCCCTGGGCCGATACCTTCTTGGCTCAGCCTACCATCTCCTCCACCAAGTGTCACAAAGGCTGCTGCAGGGTAAATCCATCGGCAACCTGGGGGGTCCCTGGTGGTTCATTAACATGTGGTTAAATGCCCACATGCATAAATATTTCCATGTCGACCTGTTCGCTCAGCAGTTCCCTCGAAGTCTTCCTGAAGACTATCAACTTGGGGAAGAAGAATCAGCAATGCGCCCCCCCATCAATTTTGGAGAAGCAGTGGCAGTGCTACCAGGTGCAGAGGCGAACAAAGTCCAGATCGGCAATCTTTTCCACAGCCTCTACATCGGCATCCCCGCTGAGCTTCGGGCATGGGTCCCGTATGTTGATGAAGCAACAAGATTCCCTCTTTCCTTTAATCTTACCGATGAGGCCCTGAACCAGGACGCTGACATCCTAAGGGCAATAATCACCCCTCGTGCTATCCCGGTAAACATTTTTGGAAGCGGGAAGAATATCAATCCCACCTACGAGTTCTACTATCCATCGGCAGTAGCAAGACAACTAGCTTTTGGACAATTGCCCATCAACTTATGTTTTGCCGATGTGATTAAACCAAGAGAGACCATCGCGAGCCGTGTGGATTGGCACAGAATCGTTACTCTCCTTCCTAATGTCGACATCTCAAATGCCGATCTTACTGACTGGGTACCGGCTTCCTTTGTCACCGAATCCTTCAAATTATGGTGGCAAGAATGGAAGGAACAACTATTTTTCGCCTCTCCTCATTTTTACTGGAACTCTATTGATCCTGACCACGTCATCCCTGCCGATGCAGTAAGTCTAACCCTCTGCACTCCTTTCAACTCCTCCTTAATCCATCGGCAACTAACCCTTTCTTTGACAGGTTGATGACCCGGTCCCAACATTGAGTAAGAGTGGCAAGGTCATACGGCTGCAGCCGATTTCTCTAGTATCCATCATCGGTCACAAGGCTCCCTCGTTAGATGCTCCAGTGGGCCGCGGTCGTACCAAGAAGGGTACTAAATCGGTCATATTTTCGGCACAGTCATCTCAGGTAACCACCTCCCTTTCTTTTGCCGATGTCGATTGCTGTGACTTACCGATTCCATATTTCAGGGCGCGAGTTCTACACTTCTAGAGTCTTCATCGGCAACTCGTCCCCCATCACCCGTCAACGCACCTTCAGATGTTATCCTTGTCGACTCTCCAGAGGTATGTTTCTCCAATTTTAACCCGATTTCAACTATTATAATTAGCACTAATTACTCCATTTACTTGTAGCAACAAGTGGACATATCTGTAGCTGTTTCAGCCGATCCAAAACCACAGTCCTCTGGTGCCGATGCCCCCCAGTCATCTGGGTTTGAGGAACCACAGCCTAAGCGCAAAGCTTCATCTTACGTAGTCCTTCAATCGAAACGATCCAAAATTGCATCGGCACTTTCCACAGCTCCAGCACCATCTCTTCAGTCAACACCGCCGGATGTGCCAGCACCAGGACCACCAACAGCACCTCAAGAAACACTTGCCGATATAGCCACAGACTTGCCACCACTCAGCCCTGCCAGAACCGATCCATTGGCAAGCATTGCCGAGGACATATTGCAAGCTGCCTCCTCCAGCCAAATGCAAGAAATCGCCTTGAAGCAAGTAAGTTAACCATTATTCTGCAATATTCCTTCTCCTGTAACTGACTAATCCCCTCGCAGGAACAAGACTCTCCAAACAGCCTATTCTCTTTTACTGTCAACATTCCTGACGATGAAGAAGAAGAAAGTTCTGCGCTTGCCTTAGGAACTGTATCAGCTGAGGTCAGAACCAAATTAGAAACATTATTATCTTTGTTGCATCAAGATACACCTCAGCTGGTCCAAGATTCAGACTCCACAAGAGCAATCTTCAAAGCGATTCGTGGCCAAGTCCCCGACAATATTGAAGAAATCCTTTTTCATGCCGCCCACCTTGAGAGCCGACAACTCCAATACCAAAAAGCCGCTCGACGAATTGCCGATAGAGCCGCTCAATCAAAACTTAAAGAAGAAATATTACAATTCAAGCAGGCCGCCGAAGAAAAGCACAGAAGCATGAGCAACTTAGAGGCTTCGGGCGCCGATCTTGAAAAGAAAATTACTGATCTATCGGCAAAGAGAACAGCTTTACTGGCCGAGCTGAAAGAGGTGGAAGCAGCCCTGAACCAAGCCGTACAGGAGAAATACAACCTGTCCAACACTTTAAAAATTCTTCAAAAGGACAGAGACAATCAAGCCTGTATGGCGCTGACGCTGAGGAGAAAGCTTAAACCGATAGAGGACACTGCCGATGCGAACGTCAGGGAAGTGGAAGAAGCCGACCAGATTCGCCTGCGTGCGATAACCTCTATTCAATCCTTCCTTAGTCTGTAGACTTCACTCATCAGTTTTGTCAAGTTATCGGCAATCTGAACTTTGTCAATTGACTGTGAATGTAATATAATGCCGATATCTTATTTCTGTATTTATGCATCCGTCCAAATACTGGGGTAGTATTTCTTTAAATATTTCCCATTTAATGCTCTGGGAAATATAACTCCTTTGAGGGTTTCTAAGATGTATGCGTTACCAGGAGCCAACTGATTTATCCGATAAGGACCTTCCCAATTAGGGGACCACTTGCCGAATTTTGAACTCTTAGTCCCAATCGGCAAAACCAATTTCCAGACTAGATCTCCATTTGCAAATTCTTTTACTTTCACCTTTCTATCATACCACCTAGCAACCCTCTCTTTATTTTTTTCGACGCTAATTAAGGCCTTTAGCCGATGACCTGCTAAATCTTCTAATTCATCTCTCATAAGCATGTCATACTCATCGGCTGTCAAGTGATCCTGAGAAAATACACGCCTAGAACCAGTCTTAATTTCCCAAGGTAAGACTGCATCATGCCCATATACCAATTGATATGGTGAGACCTTAATTGCACCATGACACGCCATCCGATATGACCATAAAGCTTCATTTAAAAGAGCATGCCACCTCCTAGGATTTTCCTCAACTTTCCGTTTAATAAGCTTGATTATTCCTTTATTAGATGCTTCAGCCTGACCGTTAGCTTGCGCATAATAAGGAGAGGAATTTAGAACTTTAATTCCCATACCGATGGCAAAATTATCAAATTCTCCTGATGTGAACATAGTTCCTTGATCGGTAGTAATAGTCTGAGGAATACCAAATCGGTAAACAATATGTTCTTTCACAAAATCAATCATATTTGCCGATGACACTTTCTTTAAAGGAATTGCTTCAACCCACTTTGTGAAATAATCGGTAGCAACGAGTATGAATTTATGTCCTTTACTCGACGGTGGGTAGATCTGACCGATGAGATCAATAGCCCATCCTCTAAACGGCCAAGGTTTGATTATAGGATTCATTGCCGATGCAGGTGCTCTTTGAATATTACCGAATTTCTGACATGACTGACACCCCTTGAAATATTTAAAGCAATCTTCGAGAATTGTCGGCCAATAGTACCCGTTCCTCCTAATCATCCATTTCATTTTAAATGCCGATTGATGTGCCCCACACACTCCTTCATGAATCTCACCCATTAAACTCTTCGATTCCTCTTTACTAAGGCATTTGAGTAAAACCCCATCCAAAGTGCGATAATATAATTCAGTATCAAGGAGCACATACTTGGTAGCTTGAAACCTTATACGTCTCTCCACTTTCCTAGACGGATTTTTTAAGTAATCGGCAATATCCCTTCTCCAGTCATCGGCATCAATTACCGATGTCAACACTTCTCGGATCAGTTGATATCCCGAAGCATGCTGTGCTAGCCGATTAGCTTCTTCATTGTGCAGTCTGGGAATGTGTTCAAGTCGAAAATCCTTAAACTCCTTTAATATTTGCAGGCACCTCCCATGATAAGTAATCAAGACTTCACTTCGGCATTCATATGTTCCAATCAACTGATTAATGACTAGCATGGAATCCCCAAAGACTTCAACTGTATCGGCACGAATTTCTCTGAGCAATTCTAACCCTTTCAGTAAAGCTTGATATTCAGCCTGATTATTTGTTGAAGTGCTAGCAATCGGCAATGAAAATTCATATTTCTTTCCTCGAGGCGAGATTAATACAATACCGATTCCTGCTCCTCCACCGCAAGTAGATCCATCAAAGAAAAGTGTCCATGGAGCAATCTCAGCATAATTTATCACACCGCAATGTTGAGTAACAAAATCGGCCATTACCTGTCCTTTAACCGCTTTAGCCGATTTATGACGCAAATCAAATTCTGATAATGCTAGGATCCACTTGCCGATCCTTCCTTTCAAAATTGGCATTGACAACATATGCTTAACCACATCGTCTTTGCATATGACAGTGCATTCAGCCGATAACAAGTAATGCCTTAATTTTGTGCAAGAGAAATATAAACACAAACATAATTTCTCAATGGCCGAATACCTGGTCTCAGCGTCTATCAGTCTCCTACTCAAATAATATATCACACGTTCTTCCCCTTCAAACTCTTGAATTAATGCTGATCCGATAACATTATCATCGGCAGACAAATACAACTTGAAAGGTTTCCCGTGTTGAGGCGGAACCAAAACTGGAGGATTTACCAAATACTTTTTAATTTCTTCTAAAGCTAATTGCTGCTCTGTTCCCCATACAAATTCCTGATCGGCTTTTAATTTTAATAAAGGACTGAAGGCTTTGATCTTTCCTGACAGATTAGATATAAATCTTCGAATAAAATTAATCTTGCCGATCAAAGATTGCAACTCAGTCTTATCGGCAGGAGCAACAACCTTATTAATTGCATCAATAGATTTCCTGCTGATTTCAATACCTCTTTGATGTACCATGAAGCCTAAGAATTGACCTGCCGATACACCAAATGCGCATTTAGTAGGGTTCATCTTTAAACCATGCTTCCTGGTGCACTCCAAGATTTTTCGCAGATCAGCTAGATGACTCTCAAAACCTTCAGATTTGACCACCACATCATCTATGTAGATTTCAACCGATGTGCTGATGTATTTATGGAAGATAAAATTCATAGCCCTCTGATAGGTAGCACCGGCATTTTTCAAGCCGAAGGTCATGACAATCCATTCAAATAAACCCACATGACCTGGACACCTAAAAGCAGTCTTGGAAATATCCTCTTCAGCCATGAAAATTTGGTTATAACCGGCATTACCGTCCATGAAGCTGATGATCCGATGTCCGGCTGCAGCATCAATCAATAAATCGGCAACAGGCATTGGATAGCCATCCATCGGTGTGGCCTTATTAAGATTCCTGAAATCAATACACACACGAAGTTTTCCATTTTTCTTATAAACAGGAACCACGTTAGAAATCCATTCGGCATATCGACATTGCCGAATAAAGCCAGCTTCAATTAACCTTGTGATTTCGGCTTTAATATCAGGTAACACTTTAGGATTACATCGGCGTGCAGGCTGTTGATGAGGCCGAAATCCTGACTTAATAGGCAACCGATGTTCAACTATTGACCGATCTAATCCAGGCATTTCTGTGTAATCCCAAGCGAAACAGTCCTTATATTCCCTCAAAATATCAATCATTTGCTGTTTACATTGAGAATCTAACTCAGCACTAATAAAAGTTGGTCTCGGCCTGTCACCGTTACCAATATCTATTTCCACTAAACTATCAGCCGATGTGAACCCAAGACCAAGCTTTCCACCATCGGCAAACTGATCCATTAAAATTCATCTTTAGAACCGACTGCTTGGATCGGTGTGAGCTCATAATCGGCAACCCTGAGAAATTCCGTATCCCATGCTTCTCCCGATATGCACTTTGTTCGCTCATAGGTCTCAGAATCAGCCGATGCGATTATATAAGAAGAATCACCAGGGATAATTTCAATCTTGTCTCCAATCCACTGTACGAGGTACTGATGCATCGTAGAAGGAACACAACAGTTGGCGTGAATCCAATCCCTTCCTAGGAGCAAATTATAGTTACCTTTGCCGTTAACGATAAAGAAGGTGGTAGGCAAAGTCTTGCTGCCGATAGTCAACTCAACACATAACGCCCCTTTAGCCGGAGACACATTGCCTTCAAAATCTTTAAGCATCATATCCGTCTTGGTTAAATCTTGGTCTCCTTTTCCAAGTCTTCGGAACATAACATACGGCATGATATTAATTGCCGCTCCCCCATCTATGAGTATTTTTGACACTGGCTGTCCATCAATCTTGCCTTTAACAAACAGAGCTTTGAGGTGTTGCCTCTCATCATCGGCGGGCTTTTCAAACACAGCCATCATTGGATCCAGAGTTAGTTGGGCTGCTTCATCGGCAAAAACTGCTTGCTCCTTGTCACCTGGCGCCAAGAACTCCATCGGCAACATGAAGACCATGTTAACATCTGCCGATGGACTTTCACCCTTACGTTTTGGTTGCCATACTTGAGTTGTTGCCTTTGGGATGCTTTCTCTTGGGCACTGTAAGTCTTCTTGACGCATACGCTGTTCCCTTCTTTTTTGAGTTTTCGTCAATCCTTCAGGGCACCATTGGGGCAGCTTTGTTTTCCAAACAGGCTGATAATGCTTTGTGTTCTGCTCATGGAGGCCTATGTTTGGATCCCGGCAGAATATCCCTTCATCAGGAACCCTTTCGTTAGCCATCTCTTCAAGCCTTGCATGACTCTTTGGAAAATAACCAATATACCTGCCCAGCCTGTCATGCACGCTAACTCTGCCCCCCAGCCGATCAAATGCTGACACCTTTTCTTTGATCGGCGTATTGATGCATACCCCTCGATTACTAGAGTGATGTTGTCTCTCTACCCGATCATTTAGATAGTAACCATTACATTCAGGGCAGGTATTGGCAGTGGGCAATTTAATGCCTTCTTCCCAGCAATGAATGAAAAACGGACAATTCCAGTGATCTTTATGTCGACGTAACTCCTCCTGTTGCTGTCGATACCGATCCTCACACTGTTGCCGATACCTGACACCATATGGAGCAGGCCTCAGAGGTCTTCTGGAGCTACTACCTTCATTAACAATTCTTTTCTCTTTAGCGCCATCGGCAGGTTTCTTTCCCTTTACGTCCTCAACAGTTATTTGGTTCTTAGGGTCTACCGATGCATTTCTTCTAGCAGTCTCCGATGTTAACACTTTGGTTTTGCCTTTAGCCTCCACCATATTTGCAGGGAACGGATGTTGATCAATTTTCATCGGCTTCTGAGCTTTTGAATTATCAAACTTGATTTTCCCGGATTCGATAGCCGACTGCAACTGTTGCCTAAACACCTTGCAATCATTGGTACTGTGCGAGGTAGCATTATGCCATTTGCAGTACCTAATCTTTTTCAACTCTTCTGCCGATGGAATCACATGATGAGGAGACAGCTTAATTTGACCCTCTTGGAGCAAAAGATCAAATATCCTATCGGCCTTGGTGATATCAAATAGAAACTTTTCTGGCTCTTTCTGACCGAAAGGACATGATATCGGCTTCTTATTCTTTACCCACTCAGCCAAACCGATAATTGGTTCATCATCAGAGTCTGAATCTTCTGCTTCTTCTACAAAGGACACCTTTTTATTCCAATTCTTCCTGGGTTCAAAAACCCTAGTGTCCTGATCAGAAATCCTTTGCACAATATGACTCAAACTTTCAAACTCTTGTGACCCATATTTTTCTCTGATATGTGGCAGTAACCCTTGAAGAGCTAAATCGGCTAACTGCCGATCATCAAGCACTAAGTTGTAGCATTTATTCTTCACATCTCTTAGCCTGTGTACAAAACTTTCTACTGACTCATCACTGCGTTGCCTCAATTTTGTCAAATCGGTCAGCTTCTTTTCATGTACCCCAGCAAAGAAGAATTTGTGAAATTGCTTTTCTAGATCGGCCCATGTAATAACAGAATTAGGTGGTAACGAAATAAACCACGCAAAAGCCGATCCAGACAATGATGAGGAAAATAATCGAACCCTTAATTCATCCCTGTTAGCTGCTTCTCCGCACTGGATGATGAATCGGTTGATGTGCTCCATTGTTGACGTATCATCTTGCCCAGAAAACTTAGTGAAATCTGGCACCTTGTACCGATTCGGGAAAGGAATCGAGTCATAAGATGAAGGGTACGGAGTCCGATAAGAGTAAGTATTGACCTTGGGCTGAATCCCAAATTGCTCTTTCATTACTTCTGCAATCCTATCGGTCAAGAGTGCATCATGACCTTGCCGATGCACTGGCTGGATCTCTACTGGAGGCGTTGGCTGATATGCTTCTACATACCCCTGTGGCACTTGGCTTGGATAAATCGGCATATTCACGGTGTCAACCTGCGGAGTAAAGTTCCTCGTCTGTTTTACCGACGCTTGCTCCTGGACAGTTGTCTGTGGACTATACCGCTGAGTCCCTATTGCTTGATGGCCTGGTTGAATAGCAGATTGCTGGGTTGGCACTTGCCCCGACCAATTGAGACTGTAACTCATCGGCACCTGGCTTGCCGATGGCTGATAGCTTGTAGACAATTGATGCTCTTGTATAGATGGATGATAGCCAGCATAATTGCCCTGAATTGCAGATAACCTAGACTGAGATATGAATGGTACCACGGGCTGCTCTGTAGTGGAAGCTCTCTGTTGAACTGGTGGAGGATTAGTCAATGGATTCGCATAAAATATCTGTTGCGGAGGTGCGTAGAATCCCATTGACAATGGCTGTATAGCAGGAGGTACAGTAGAATAATACGGCGCTTGAGCCACCGGCCGAATTGGAGTAACCGATGTCATTGGACCCTTCCCTGCTACATCATGCACTTGAGGCGGTCCAGAATTGGCAGTAGATGGACCTGGAGGCATACCGTATCCCCACCAATTGGCAGCAGTTTGATTATGTTGACCTGAAGGACCTGACATTGCCGATGCCGATAGATCTGTGCTCAACTGAGTACTAGGCTTTTCCTGAGACGTTAGATCTGATCCTATCGGCGTGGCGCCAGCGATGGATGGTCCTGATATAGTTGAAAGAGTAGGCGCTTCTATATTCTCAACGGCTGGAGTTGCCGATGGAGTACTGGTAGATGCCGATCCTGGCTGATGATATGCTGGCCCGACATACCCTGGTGCTTGTCCGTCCCTTAACGTTTGTACAACAGCATTGTAGACAGTATTGGACAGCACGGTGGAGTGGTTGATCAAAGCTTGATTTAATGCAGAATTAACCATCTCCTGTAATTTGCCAGGGTTGGAGTCAAAGGTTACCTGCCGAGGCAGCGGCAGATCTTGTTTCTGGATAACTTCTCCTCCCCTGTTCATGCTGAAAGACTTCAAGCAGAGCTGCCTGTAATCCTCCATAGCTTTTTCCATGGCTTGCTTCTGATCCTCCTTGAGATCTGATTCTGATATCTCGATGATGTTATCTGGAGTGATATCGGTAGTATTCCTCATGATAAATCTGTTGACTTTGTCCCACCGGGCGTGCCAAAAGATGTGTTGATGCAAAATTATATCTGCAAACATACCGGGCTAATACCCACAATCGATATCCGGAGCGTGCCAGTCGATTTGACCTGTTAATCGACAAGGATGATAGATTTGAATAAAACCTGAACGAGACGACAGCGATACGCCCAGACGTCAAAGCTCAGATGTTACTCGATAACTGTTGAACAGATCAGACGAGACGACAGCGGTACGCCCGGACGTCAAAGCCTGAATCTTGCTCGGTGAAAGTGGAACCTGCAAGGCCGCCGGAGATCAAGTTGATGCAGCCCGTCGACT
>JALGXP010001923.1:0-10944 GCA_023333625.1 Bothriochloa decipiens | reverse complement strand
TTGTGTGGCTAACTTCGAATCTGTAGCCAAGTTTGGCTAGCTAATAAGAAACATATGATTACCAATGTGATTTCTTCTGCTATAATGTGGTCGATTTGGAAATTACGAAATGACTTATGTTTTCAGGGACTAGTGTGGAGTGGAATGAAGATGGTGCTGACAAGAACTGCGAGGACGTTGAGAGGATGGTTGTCCATGTTGAAGACACTACCGGATTCGGGTTCTTTGCCGAGTGTCCGAGACACTCGGCAAAGGCCGAATAACACTCGGCAAAGGCCCGAAATAAAAAATCCGAAAATAATAGAAAAAAATTTAAATCTGAGGGGGACCCACTCGGCAAATCGCAAGTCGCGGCATTTTTCACGCGAAAATCGCACGCTTCGCGTCCGGTGGGATTCGAACTCGTGACCTCTCTCTCGCGTGTCTTCTGCCTTAACCACTGCACTACTCTGTCACATGTGTCTATAACTAGTTTTATTTTCTCATATTCTATACTAAACCGAGAGTAATTAGCTTGTTTAAGGGCCTAAATGAATTCAAATCCAAAAGTGGTCAACTATAATATTTCATAACTTTTTGAGATCTACACTTTTCGTTTAGGAAGTTTTTTCATCCGAGGTCTTTTACGAAATTTGAATTTCAAATTTAAGATATTCACATATGACTTTAGCATGGTAAGATGAACTCAAATAAAAAAGTTATCAACTACAAAGTTTCATAACTTTTCGAGATCTACAAACTTTGTTTTGGGTATTTTTTCATCCGAGGTCGTTTACGAAATTTGAATTTTGAATTTTGAAATTCACGCGTAGGTTTAGCATGGCAAGATGAACTCAAATAAAAAAATTAAACTATAACATTTCATAACTTATTAAGATCTATAAACATTATTTTGCTTGTTTGATCATTTGTTCATCCGATGTGGTGGTTCTAACATAGTTCACAATTCTTATAAAACTATTAGTGAGATGTAGGTTTTATAAACAACATTACTATCGATTTATGAAATGAAAAAATGACCAATATAAACTTTGTAGATCCTAAAAAGTTATACAACTTTGTAGTAGAAATTTTTTTCATTTGAGTTCATTTAGTGCCTCGAAATGTAATATTGAAAAATATCTTTGCCGAGTGCCAACAGGAAGACACTCGGCAAAGTATGCTCTTTGCCGAGTGCCGGTGACGTGGCACTCGGCAAAGAGCTCTTTGCCGAGTACGAAGTCTGACACTCGGCAAAGACTTTCTTTGCTGAGTGCCCGAGATTTAGCACTCAGCAAAGAATATTACACTCGACAAAGTCGCGGCAAAGTCGCGATTTCCGGTAGTAAGAGGAAAGCTGGGGAGCAGCTAGAGAGCCTGATCAAGCAGATGGAGGGGCTGTCCAAGTTGCCGCCGCAGATCACATGGACATCAACGGAATTGTCATCACGGTCGGATCCCTTGGCTACTCCTTCAACAACTGCCAGCAGTGATTTGGCTGTCATGCCTTGTAATGTTGTGGCTTTAGGCCGGAGCTTTAGCTCGTAGTTGTTGTGCTACGCTTATGCGCTAAGCTATGACTCGAAAACGTTTTTGCTTTGTAATAAAGCAGTGGAAACCTTCTCTCTTAAAAAAGTGATCTCTAAGATGCAAGACCACCTGCACATATCATATGGGAAAACATTCAGTGCAAGCTATATTTCTTCAGTGCATACGTGTATTTTATTTGGGGTAGTTCACTTGAAACATTAGCACGCGGTACATCTCATTTACAGTGTCGTAAAAAGCATCATCGTCCGTGGAGTCTATGTATTTATGTTTAGAAGTTTTAAAATTTTATTAAAACTTTACGCACTAATAGTATCGTCCCCGTGAAGTCTACGATATTCCTTGCAGTTTCAAGGATAATCTACGTGACATGACAACAGGACAATGGCGGATCTAAGATTTTTGGGAGCATGGGTGCCGCTCCCTTTGCTTTTGACTGTGGGCTCTCACCCTTTCTAGTCTTTTAAGCTTAATAATAAGGCGTTAGCGCGAGGGCAGCTTATAGGCGGGTGGCTGGGCGCTGGGCCTTGGCTCCGCCACTGCTGGGAGGACTAGATTTTGTGGGATTGAATCTGTATTTTCGCATTGTATGGACGCGTTTCTGATGTCTGTATATTTTGCTGGCTGGTAGCTAGTATATGAATGCAAGTATTTGTCTGTGTGATGTGCATCGAGCTCGCTCCCAGCATATACTTCATACTTGTATATATAGACTGTATCCCTGAATACACTGCGTGATATTTGCTTTATTCTTGCCTTCACCAATAGATGAATAATAATAATCATGAATGATGAAGCGACGGTACGGTGAGCTTGGGTCTTATTGGGCCTTTGGCGTCTTGGGCAGCCGGCCGGTCCTCACTGACGGTCGATCGTTGTACAGCCGAATCAGCGAACCTTTTTTATTTTTAATTTTTTTAAAAAAAAATTTACAAAATTAATTTTTCGTTTCGAAATATGACAGAACTAGTCGTCTAAGGTTGGCGTTTTTTGTGACGTGGCACAGGGCCGGCCGGCGCCGGTGCCGGCTTTTGCGGGCGGCCATCTGGCGGCCAAAAAACGCCCACTGCGTGGGCGTTTTTTGTTGGCGAGGGGGCCGCCTGCAAAAGTTCGCGCTGTTTTACGGGCGGGCCTCATAGCAGTAAAAAAACACCCACTGCGTGGGCGTTTTTTGTTGGCGAGAGGGCCGCCTGCAAAAGTGCGCGTTGTTTTGCGGGCGGGCCTCGGAGCAGTAAAAAAATGCCCAATGCGTGCGCGTTTTTTGCGGTCCAGGAGGCCGCCTGCAAAACAGGCGAGGCCGGCCACACACTTTTGCAGGCGGCCCCCTCGCCGCCAGAAAACGCCCACACAGTGGGCGTTTTTTGACCTCCACCTATATATACCCAGCCCCCCTCTTCAGATTTTTATTATATTCACTAAAATTTTCAGAAAATAAGAAAGAAGAGAGAATGGAGGAGAAGGAAGTAACGGCGAAGCCCTGCCAGTTTGAAACCTCGGCTTTTAGGTAAGTTTCTCATACATTACAAGTCTGTTGCTATTCATTAGTAAAATATAATATGCACTAGATTTGTTTAGTTTTTAGTTGACTCTGGATAGATCCGTGAGTAGTATGTATATTAGATCTATAAATAATGATGTTAGAGCATTGCAATTCATGTTAGAAATAATGATGTTTCTTCTATGCTTCAAACAATGGATTGCATGATTTGAAATGTGACGAATATCATATTTTCTCTGAATAGATATGTCAACCAAAGTGATGTTTCGGTTGTTCCATGGTAGTGGCACTGTCAGATATGGGCCGTATGGTATAGATCTGTCTGAATTTGGGTCAACACTAAAGGGGATAGATAGGCCAGCGGAAAGAAATTTTTGGTCAGTGTGTAACTGGTTAATGAGGATATTTCATATCAACCCAGAGGTGAACATAATAAAAGTAAATGTAGTAGTCAACCGTGGCAACGAAGAATGCTTCTGGGAATTGATGTCGGTAGATTGCACCGAAACATGAAAATGGTACGTAGAAAATGCATTGCAGCGGGGCTGGAAACCCAGCATTTTCATGGAGGTGCACGATAAAGACAATGCAACCTTGCAAGATGTGGAGGGTACAAGCATGGTTAGGACTGATGCTGAAATAGAAGAGGAAAACAACCATGCTCCGCAAGGAGAAGAACAGGGACATGATGTGCAGGAACCAGAAAGAGAAGGAGAAGCCAGTGAGCCGAGAGGCTTGGCAGATGAGGGCGAGAGGATCAACTCCATTGTTCAGGTAATGGAAAATGAAGATGCGGTGAATGAGGAAGTGGAGGGTGATGAATCTTCTGATGAGGAAGGATGCAATGTGAATCCGTGGCAATGGTCTAATGAAGACTTCTCTGGACTTGCTATTTCAGAGGGATACCATGTTCCATGGGAGTATAAGGAGAATGAGGTAATCGAGGGAGCGATGTACGCACAGAAGAAAGAATTGATGGAGGCAGTCAAGCTTTGGGCTGTATCACTGCAGAGGGAGTTCTGGGTAGCAAAGTCCACAAAGTGTGTATATGAAGTTAAGTGCATGAGATCCAGCGATGGTTGTCCGTGGAGGGTGCATGCATTCAAGGAAAAGTGGAAGGATTGTTGGAAAGTGTCAATAGTCACTCAGCACAACTGTCACTTGAAAGGTGTACAGAAGTACCACAGAAACATGACATCTGCATTTATTGCTGCAGAGATGTATTCAGATGTTGTGCATAATCTGGTATATGAGCCAAGATCAATAATAAGGCATATCGAAGATAAATTCAAATACACCATTTCATATGCTAAGGCGTGGAGGGCAAAATAGAAGATTATTGAGATGAGATTTGGCACATTCAAAGCGTCATATGATAATTTACCATCTCTTCTTCAATGCATAGCCGCCAGAAATCCAGGGACATGTACAGATCTTATAACATACCCAACCATGGAGAATGATCGTGCAGTATTGGTCTTGCAACGAGCTTTCTTTGCACTAGGTGCTTGCATCAGGGCATTTGTGCATTATCGTCCAGTACTCTGTATTGACGGGATATTTCTGACAGGTAAATACAGAGGTCAGATACTAACAGCAATTGCCGTGGATGGGAACAATCAAGTTCTACCACAGGCATTCGCTTTTGTGGAGAGCGAGAATACCAATAGTTGGTACTGGTTTCTCAAGCAGGTGAAGGTTAGCATTGTTGGTATGAGGCCTGGTGTATGCCTAATTCATGACCGTCACGCTGGCCTTCTTCGGGCAATTGAATATCTGAAGAACGGTGATGCAGAGATGGGATATGGTAAAGATTGGCCAGATGTTCAAAGTCGATGGTGTATGCGTCACATGGGTGCTAATTTTTATAAGCAGTTTAAGCGGAAGAGCTTGATGGATCTATTCAAGAGGTTGTGCGGACAGAATCAAGAGAAAAAATTCAATGAGCTTTGGAGGAGGTTGGACGACCTCACAACGAAGCAAAGGGAAGAGCACTCAAGCCGATCAGCACCTGTTGGTGAGGATGGTCCAGAGGCCTTAGGACCACTGCCCACAGATGGTCCAAACATCAGAAGGAGATCGGCATCTGCTGTGAGAAAATTTTCGCACTGGATAGAGAATGAGCCTAAGGAGAAGTGGTCTTTGCTGCATGATATCGGCGGAGCGCGGTTTGGTATTATGACAACTAATTTGGCTGAAGTTTACAACTGGGTGATGCGTGGTGTTAGAGACCTTCCCTTGGTTGCCATTGTTGAGTTTATCCTGCATGGAACATGCAGATATTTCAGAGACCGGTACCAAGTCGCTGCCCTATCAATGCAAGTGCGAGGTGTTTTCTTCGGACATATGCTGATAAATTATCTGGAGGAAAAACGTAAGAAGACAAAGGAGCATAGAGTTATAACTCAAGGTACTAGAGAGCACCGATTCAAAATCTTGTGTACTGATAGGGCCAAGCGTGGAATATATAGAAGAAGAGTTGTGCAAGAATGCATACTTAAAGAGGATGGGTATTGCGCATGCACGTGCCACAAGCCAAGACTCTACCACAAACCATGTTCTCATGTTATTGCAGCGAGCTCGGAGTGTGGAATACTTGATCATACTTTTGTATCTCCCTATTTCACCAAGGAATCCATATTGCATACATGGTCACATGAAATTTATGGTTTTGGCATAGCGGGGAATTTTACAGGTACAGTACCACAACCTACCTATATTCCAGACCCAAGTAAGATCAGAGACAAGGCTGGGCGTCGAAAGACAAGACGTATTCGAAACGCCATGGATGAGTCCGAAGCAGGTGAAAGGTACAAACGTTGCAGCAAATGCGACAAGGAGGGACATACTTACAAGAAGTGCCCGAAGGACTCAGACATGCCCACAACAGCAGAAGCCCCGCCATCAGGATCCAGATTGGATGGTACCCCGCCAACAGGAGAAGGGACAACTTCTAGGCCCACCAGGCCAAGGCGTGCACGCGTGCCTCGTGGTTCGGTCGTGTAGTGATGTGTAGTAAGCTTGGTTAAGATTATGTAATGTATGGTTTTTGCTTTGTTGTAACTAAAGTGAACAAACTTGTTGTTTCAACCTATCTTCCAGATGTAATGTTCATAATCTCAGTCTTGTATTTGAATATATTTCTGTTACATGTTGTATGTGCATTCTTTATGTTTCAAATTCGATCATTTCTTGTTGTACCTTAAATTTATTGTTGTATACTTTTTCACTTTCTATTTGCATGTGTCATATGTGTTAACTGTGATAATGTCATGCAGGGATGGCGGACGACACACCAGAGCTGCTAGATCGAGGGATCGATCTGCAGCACCGCTCGTACCGTATTGCGGTGCAGAACGCCAATCTGCCCGTACTTCGACCGCGACCGTCCAGACGTCTACTTTCAGTGGACCCTCGGTTCTGTTCCAGGTATCCGTTGACTCTTTGAGGTCTCCCAATTAAGTACACATGGCTTCTTAATAACATAAAATTTTTATTTGCAGGATACGTGAGGCAGGCCTCCTCCCGTTGTGTCGTCTTATGGAGGCCCGAGCTGGTGAGGCCGATGAGACGAGGAGGTGGAGTTTCGATAGGTCTCTTCTAGCAGCCCTGGTCGACCGATGGAGGCCGGAGACACACACGTTCGACCTGCCGTGCAGGGAGGTCGCACCGACGCTTCAGGATGTTGCGTTCTTGCTTGGGCTTCCCCTCGCTGGCAATGCTGTTGGGCCAGTCGACGGACTTCATGATTGGCGAGACGACATGATGGCCCGCTTCGGCCATGTACAGCGTCACCCTGCACTTCCAGCTATGAGCAGCCTCCCTCAGTACACGACCATGGGCCCGTCGCAGCAGTGGCTCATGCAGTTTACCGTAAGGCCTATTTTAAAAGAATTTTATCAATTTACAGTTGTACTCAACTTTATTAACTGTATCTTTTTCAGTCCGATCAGCTACACCCAGAGGCTGACGTGTACTCTGTGCAACGGAGCTTGGAGGCCTACTTGTTGTGGCTTTTTGGCTGGGTCATGTTCACCAGCAGCGCGGGACATGCCGTCGACAAGGTCATGATCCCCTACGCGCGCGCGATCGCTGATGCTGACGAGGGAGCAGTGCCACAGTGGAGCTGGGGATCTGCAGTACTGGCAGTGACGTACAGGGGCCTTTACGAAGCGTGTACCAAGATAGAAACAGGTTCTTTGCTCACTGGTTGCTCCCTCCTTCTACAGCTATGGGCAGCTGAACGGTTCGCGATTGGTCGACCTGTGGTGGATCACACCGCCTACGAGGAGGACCTGTACTTGCAGCATCCGCCCGAGGACTTCCCCACCATGGGTACAGTCTGGTGCCATCGTCAGGTTCGTGTTCCTAGCTGACGTATATAGTTAATTCGTATCGTACCTTCTAACCCATTTATTGTTATATTTCAGCGACGATGGGCACATGTGCAAGTCACGCGGTCGTATAACGAGTTTATGCTGGAGTTCGATAGGATACAGCCGACCGACATGATCTGGGAGCCTTACAGCTAGGAGGCTATCCATGCACGAGCTCCCCTTGGGCTGTCCACGTTGTGCACACGTGACCAGGCCTTCTGGCTGACGCTCCGACCGATGGTGTTCGACATATTCGTCGAACCGCACTGCCCAGGGCGTGTTTTATGCTAGTTCGGTCTCATGCAGCCGTCCCCCGTCCCTATCATCCGTACCGTCCCTGCAGATGCCCATAGGTAAGTACTATTAACAACTGACTTTGAAAAATTAATCGCAGTAGACATGTCTTAGTCAAATTTGTGTTCAGGTTGACTCGAAGGGGACAGGTCGGCGGCAACTTATGGGTTCCACGTCTGCAGCCATACGTGGACGATTGGTTGCTTGCCACAGAGGACGTCGTTGATGAGTACCGCCCCCACACCGAGGACTCGTACATGATGTACCTCCGGTGGTACCAGCCTCGTACCCGCACACGTGTCACCTTCGTTCCTCCGGAGCAGCAGCCACACGTCGCCGCCATGGGTGACGCTTACCCTGCGCACTGTGATCAAGAATACTTCCGCGCCGTGAGTACTTGAATCTCTCATATATATCAGTAGTTCATTACGTATATCTTTCATCTTACTTAAAACTGAAATTAGGTCAATGGTACGCAACTACTTTACACGGAGGTTGGCTCCGTGTGTCACCGCTTGGAGGGTGGCTTGGCATTGACAGTGGACGAGCAGCGCACCTCATACACGCAAATGCGTACGACGCTTAGATCCGTGCTAAGGGCTCTGACTTGTTGGACCTCCGACGCAGCGCCTCAAATTCCTGCACCGGCACCCGCAGCACGTCCTCCTGCACCCTAGAACAAAGGTAACTCCATGTACCGCACCTCGTCTACCTATGTTTTTCCAATCTGGATGACTGTGTGACTTACGACGACACCTTTCACAGCGTTCTCTACGCCGTACCTTCGTTCCTCCGGAGCGCGGTCCTCGGTGCACGGAGCAGAGGCATCCAGACACTTCACTCATGCTCCACCCAGCGCGTCGGCCCATGGTGAGGGTTCCTCCGCTCAGGGAGCAGCCTGGGGAGCCTGGCCTTCGCCCCATGGAGTGGGTACCTCCTCTCAGGGAGCAGCCTGGGGAGTCTTGCCTTCGCCCCATGGAGTGGGTACCTCCGCGCAGGGAGCAGCTTCGACGTCGGGCCAGGGAGCCAGCACATCATCGCGGACCTACCGACTACCTAATGACCCCCCACTGACGCATCGATCAGCGACGAGGAGGTCGAGATCGGCCCTTCACAGCTTGCAGGAGCACCTTCGCCCTACACGCAGGAGTTATCACAGATGACTCCAGTGCAGCACGTCCGCACGACTCGAGGTGTTCCACCGGATCGCCACACCTACTCGTCGGGGCACATGCGACCGAGGAGGCCGAAGAGGGGTAGGGGGCAGGGGCAGGGACAGGCTCAGGGACAGTAGTACCCTGTACGATGTAATTACTGTCTTGATGTATGATACGCACTATCCTTTTATGAAAATTTACCCTAAACCCTAAAAACCCTAAACCCTAAAAACCTTAAACCCTAAACCCTAATCCCTAATCCCTAAACCCTAAACCCTAAAAACCCTAAACCCTAAACCCTAATCCCTAAACCCTAAAAACCCTAAACCCTAAACCCTATACCCTAAACCCTATACCCTAAACCCTAAACCCTTACATGCTTGCATTACAACTGTTATAATAGTCCATTACAGCACAGTTAAAAGTCATGGAAACAGTTCATTACAATTAAATTATAGGTCCGCTAAGGCGATGAGCTACTAATCTGAATTCATCTAACAAAACGGCCCTAATAATCCGAAACATAACCGGGAAGCAAGTCTTCATCTTCAGAACCACTATCCTCTTCCACAAACGCATTGGTACGGCTACGCTCAGCTGCGTTGGCCTCTTCTTCCTTTTTTTTATAGTAAGCGGCCTCCAAGTCATCAAGGGCTTGGGTGAACGCTTCATCATACTCCTCTTCTTCCTTTTTTTTGTAGTAAGCGGCCTCCAAGTCATCGAGGGCTTGGGTGAACGCTTCATCATACTCCTCGTCCTCATCGTTCATCGGCATCTCCGCCTCCACCATCTTCTGCTTCATCTTCGCATCAGCACTCCTCTTTTCGACCTCCTCCATCTTCTCTCTCGCATGCAAGGATGCTTCCTCTTCTCTCTTCTTTTTTCATGCATCACAGTCTTTCTTCCACCGAGCAGCACTTGAGGTTTGGACACACAATCGTCGGGCATAGTCAACCTGCGCTCGCTTCCGCATCTTAATGTAGTTGTCCACAAGCTGAGTACCAGACCTGAACTTCAGGTCCATTAGTTGCTTTTGCTTCAGTGTATTCATATATTCCCTGCGGTCTTCAACATGGGCAAAAACCTCCCACTTGCATTTCCTAAGGCTCTGTGATCGACCGGAACAATTTAAAGTCAGCAAATACAAAAAGTTTGGATATCAAGTGAGCAACAAGTGGAACAAAAGGACCTCATCATAATCAACCATATGGCCGCACCAATATCCTATTCCAAGCTCCGATGGTAGTAGGCCATACTGCGCTTCGACACCACATTTGCACAACACAGGAGGCTTAGGGGTAACCACTTTTCTCTTCTTGTCCACCTTCGGCTCCGGCCATTTGTTCTTTGGACCCCACAGCCACTCCCTGAAGTTACACTTCCGCAACAAGGTATACCCACCCTACAATGTAAAATGTTAGTACATGCACAAATACTAAGAAAGCCATGACCGCATATAATTTGCACTTACTCCGGCGGGGTTAGGACATTCGAACTCGTTAGGCCTATCTGAACTTATTACAGAATAATCTCCGCATTTGCAATGAGGCGGAGATTCAAGCCGTCTCAATTGGGCTATTTTCTTCTCCTCGTCTGTCATTGGGGGGGGTCAGGGGGAGGTGCCACCTACCGCTCGAATTGATCGGGTGGATTATGCTTCCATTTCCACCATTCGTCAAACTGAAGATACCTTGGGTCGAATTTGTCTGGGCCGTCAATCCACTAAAAGAAAAAGGCACCGCTCATGGGCCTACAAAACATGATTGCTAACGACATTGTTAGAGATACAAGAGTTGCAATTACTAGCAATGAATAAAGGCGCAGTGACAGAGGTGCAATTACTTACATTGAATCCACCGCATGTGTAGTAGCAACGGGCAGCTGTGTCCTCATGGCGAGATTGGCCAATATCAGCCGGTTCTCCACAGTCACAATTTAGGACAGGGACTGCAGGAGGAACAGGAGCATCCTTGCTAGACACGTCGGGATACAATTCTCTAGGGCGACCTCGTTTTTTCCAAAACTCCGTCCGCCACAAGTTTTGCATATCTATTCAGAGAAAATACGATATTCGTCACATTTCAAATCATGC
>JALGXP010001922.1:0-10945 GCA_023333625.1 Bothriochloa decipiens | reverse complement strand
CTGAAGGAATCCTCCTGCTCCATGCTACAGTCGTGCTACAGCCTCCAGTCCTCCATCAATGAGCAAGCACTAGGCCTGGGCCTTGAATCATGTATATCCGCAGCTCCTGCCAGCCTAACCAACAAAAAAAAAAAAACACGAGCTATCGAAATCTCCACAGATAAGAGTTCTTCAGCACATTCCGGCCAGTTGGCCATCGAGCAAAAAGTACGCACGCAGGAGTGATATGGGGGGCAATTAATATCGGTAATGTCATTATTTCATTCAGGTGTTACAATCATGTAGCCACGTACTGTTTTTATACGAGCAAAAAAAAAGGCACATGAGTTTTGACAAAATTTATTTAATCAAAGTTACACCAAATGGAATGCACAGGAGAAACTGTATAGCTGGAAGGACCCAAAAATCCCAGCCTACTTGACCCTCAACTATTTGTACCTCAACCTAGTTGACGTTATGGAAGGAATCGATGATGGCGTCGGCAAGATAATCACACTTAGCTAGGGAGAGCCCAGCTAACGAGATCCGCCCATCCTTGGTCATGTAAACATGCCATTTATCCGTCATGTTATCACTCTGCAGACAGAATGGAAATTATGGATTTATGCTTTCTTGTAGAAGATATGTATGTTTGGACAATTAGTGTGCACCCGTGATTGGAAATTAATTTAGCGTGTGATGCCTGCACAGCAACACAAGTGGAAGCAGTGTTACCTGTGCTTTGTTCAAGCCAGTGTAGGAGAACATGCCAATCTGCCTCAGAATGAAAGACCAGTCTTTGCCACTCTTGTCCTTCTCAGACAAACTGTCGTAGAGCTTCTGTCTTACATTCTTGATCCGCCCAGCCATTTGCTCCATCTCTTGTTTCCACTCACCAAACATAGTTGGATCACCAACAACATTGGCAACTATCCTGGCACCGTGAATAGGGGGGGTTTGAGTACATGGGCCGTGCTATCCGTTTCAGCTGGCTCTTTACCCTGAAAGAAAGTGGTGTGGAATGCCGTGAGGAAAAACATTACAAATAGGTTGCCTATAGTGCTTGCCTAAGCATTAGCAACTACTGAATGAAATTGGGTCGAAGTGGACTGGGTGTCCAAGCAATCAGTAAAAAGCAAATGCATACCTGTTTGCAATATCTGCTGCTGAGCAGACAACATTTATTGCACCAATCCTTTCAGAATATAGACCAAGGTTCTTGCTGTAAGATTGTGCAACAAACACTTCCATGCCACGCTTAACAAAAAGCCTGACAGAAAATGCATCTTCATCAAGGCTTCCACTGGCAAAACCCTAAAAGGAAAACCTCAGTTAGTGGGAGAGATATTGCAATACATATGTAGAAGACAAGGTACTCAAGAAAAAACAATTCACCTGATATGCAACATCAAAGAAGGGCATATGCTTTTTCTCTTGAATGACATCTGCAATTTTCTCCCATTGTTCAGGAGTTGGGTCTATTCCAGTTGGGTTGTGAGCACAACCATGTAGCAGAACAAAAGATCCTTCGGGAGCAGCCTGTTGTGGAAAGATGAAATGAATAGATAATGCATAAACAATCAATTGAAAGCGAATTGTTCATTTTAGAACCAAAAATTCTTTAGATGAATTCAGGACTAATTTATTAAAGCATTACTCCTTGGACCCAACAAAGTTCATAAAATGCAAGATACCTAACAATAATGGAATAAATGAGAACATCCAAGTACCTCAATGTCAGCTATCATTCCCTCAAAATTCAACCCAACAGTCTTGGGGTCATAATACCGGTACTCTGACCAAGGTACCCTAGCATCATTGAAGATATTCTTGTGGTTACCTGTTAATAGTAGAACGAATGAAATTAAAAGTCCACCAGTGAGACAGTTCACATTCACCAAAAACAATGAGAGCCCAAGACCTATGAGTCATGATTTGGGTAGGTGCATCAAGCCATGAAGAATAGTTGCATCAACATACTTACCCCAGGTGGGCGATGATATGATAACTTTAGCTTCAGGGAAGTATCTTTGTATGAATGCTGCGGCGAGACGCAGTGATCCGGTGCCTGAGAGAGACTGAATTGTAGCAACCTGCAAAAGAAGAGTTGTTAACTAAAGGAAGCATAGGAAACTCCTCTTTTTTTATCGAATACGCACGAGATCTGGACATCTTTGCATTGAGAATAGATAGTATGACAGACGATGACGCGTATGCCTTGGCCGCGCAAGTACAAGGGAAAAGATCAACCTAAATTATAAATTCTAGGTTTTCAGCATTGCATGCATAGTACCAGCATTGCATAGTACAATATACAGGTACAATACCAGCAGCAAGGGCTGCATAGCACATACCAGTCCTTGCTTAATAGCAGGGTTATCGGCTCCAAGCAATAGCTCTGCTGTAGCTTTGTTAAACGCGGCTAAACCTTCAATGGGAAGATACTGCAGCGCAAACCATAGATTCAGTCACTTCATATATATATATATATATACAAAGCATAAAATTCGGGAGAAATGAAATATTCTGATCGTCATTGTACCTCTTTGTTGTCTCCTTTCTCCAACATAAGCTTTTCAGCCTACAACATGCAAAAGAGAACATGAAAACAGGAAGCTCGACCATTAAGCAAATTCTGCTTCCTATTAGGCTCACCTTCTTGACTACATTAAGCACATAAGGCTGCAACTCTTCTGTCCTATAGGCACCAACACCAAGATTCAGCTTCAGGTCACTGTTATCTGCTCTAAAAGCCTCTGAAACCCCAAGAATTGGGTCCGGGGGAGCCATAGGCACTCCTTCGAAACGAGAAACATCCACTGCAAGGGCCATCATGACACGGCCAAAGTTCTGCATTTAAGAAAGAAACAATGTATAATAACTCAAAGCATAAATTGTAGCGAGAGCCACCAAAGCATCAGACAGGAAAAAACATTAAATGAAGGTGGCACAATGCACTAAACACCATCCTCAACGACAACAAAAATGCTTGTATAGCTAGCTAGCCTGTTGATTGTGATGTGTCTTAGCTTCAACATAAGAAACTCACCACACTAGAATACAGGTATTGTTATATAACTATTCCTAGAATAGCCCTACAGCACTTGGCACCATTTAGTTTGTTATGAAATGAAGGACCTCGGTTCCCATGCGGAACGTAATAAAAGTCGTATTTGTCTATGCTCTGGCAACTGTGTTCCGTAGTTAACTTTTCTACATGCAGGAACACTAAGATACTAGAATAAGTTGTCCTACAAAGGTGATAGATCAATGGTTAGCAAGAGGTTTGTGCTTGTCCACCGTATGGCAAGGCAGATGCCCAGTGGATATCAATAGCCAAAAGCTAAAAAAATAAAAAAAACACCATGCGTACATTTTCCTGCAAAAACTACAGTGTCAGTAGCATAGTAAATCACAGAGACGCCATAATTTGCAAAAATACACTAGTAATACCAAATCCTGAATTGCTAATCAAGGAACTCCTACCCACAAACTATGCATACCCATGGCCATCTAACACTACATCACCTCAAACAATTCAACAAACTAACATGATGAACTGGAGCAACCAAAAAGGCGAGCAGGTGGTCACCTTCCGCGTGATGCCGACGCGGGAGCCAGTTCTACTTCTCCCCTGATTAACTCCTCGTCCAAGCAGCTGCAGCCATCAACAGAAACCAGCACAGAGTAACAACGTTCAGATCCCCGGTCCACTGAACCCAGGCGCAAATGGGCCGAAACTGAATGACGGTCGGGGACGGTGCGGGGCCCTAGCTACCTTGGACCGCGCGGCGACGGCGGAGGCCGCCGGCGAGGAGACGGCGACGGAGGCGGAGGCGGAGGCCATTTCCGGGCGGCGAGGGAGCAGCGGATCGGAGGTGGGCGTGGGCACTGCTGCTGCTGCTGCACTGATGAAGGAGATGAGAGATCAGGAGGGGATGGATATGACGCCCGTCGCTTGCGGCTGTGGGGTGATCAAGGCCAGGCGGATGCCGGATGGGACGGGGCGGGGGTGGACGGCGCTGGCTTCGGTGTCTCCGTCACAAACTGGGAGTTTTTTTTTTTCTTCTTCTTTTTCATTTTTGAAAGGCACGAACTGGGAGTTTGAGGGGCCGGGTTTTTGCGTGTTTGTTTAACCGACGAATCCTCTGGTGAGTGGCACCGTGGGCGCGTGTGGTTAAACCTGGACCACCGGCTTTTGACCCGAATGAGACTCAGATTTTCGGTTATAAATAGAGACGGTGCCAGTTCGGTATCTTCTTGTCGAATATCCACCTCATCCCATTTGTCCAAGTAGATTTGAGCGAAAATTAAACTAATTTTCACTCAATCTGCTTCAACATATATAGATTGATTTAGATTAATATGCATCCAAATACCTAATAATATGACATTGTCGAAGTAAATATGAGTTACCATTGAATTATCGTAGCTCTAGTCATCCAATTTGTACAATTCACTTAAGGGTGCAGCCGAAAGGCGAAGACATCAACAACAGAACTTATACATAAATAATGCATCATAGACCAACGATCTTATATGGTGCCCATAGACCAATCATGCTCGGAGCGGATCTTTTAACGTTGAGCTATAAAATTCATACCCTGCTATTCATTTTAGCCAGCTTATCATTCGTATTGTTGTTTGTTTTCTCACATGAAATACTATTGGAGTAGCTGAAAATCAACAGTAAAAAACACAGGGAAAAACTCATTGATTGACCGTTCATCTCCAAGTATATTATATTATAGTTAAATATGCATCATAAGCAAGCCAAACTACTTATAAAATTTTCATAGTTCATATGAAAAATATTTATATATGCATCATAAGCTAGAAGTGAAATTACTTGCTCCTTCTCATGCTGGCACGAGCAAGAATAGTGTGTCCAACTATTCGGTCTCAATATAAATTGGAACGCGTGACAAGATCATTGAATAAGACTCCCACACCTCTTGTGGCTATATGTATAGCTTAGATTTGGTGCTCGTAGCACATCGTATTCGTAAGTCTCCAAAACATATGAATGCTGCGTTTTGTTAGCAATTTACTTTTTTTTAGGGGATGTTAGCAAATTACTAGCAGTAAATAAGGCCCAGCCTTACATAGAGGGCCACACAATCTCGAAGCCAGCCCAGCCCATGAATAACAGGCCTATTTTCCAAGCCTCCTTCCTCTTCCTTCCGCCAACCGCCCAACCCTAGCGCCCCGCGGCACCGAGCAGCACCACTCCTCCCGCCAAAAGCTCCGCCCTTTTCCCGCCAAACCGCTCCTCTATTACCCCCTTCCCGCCACACCCGACCCCGCCGCCGTCATCCCAGTCCACGCCCACGCGGAATCACCCGCATCCCTCTCTCGCCTCCGCCGCAGCGATGTCCGGCTGGGACGAGGGCGCTGTGTTCTACAGCGACCAGGCGCAGTTCCCCCGCGGCGGCCCCGGCGGCGACCCAGCCGCCGACCTCACCCGCCATTCCGCCCTCCGCAAGTTCAAGGAGTTCCTCCGCGGCTTCACCGGACCCACCGGCGACTTCCCCTACCGGTACGCCCCCCATCAGTCCATCAATCTCCCACTCTTCCCCCTTCTCCTCAGATTTGACGCGTCCACTGCGGAACAGAACTGATTCATGCGTTCATTTGGTCCAGTGAGAGCCTAGTACACAACCGCGACCATGTCACCGTCGCCATTGAGGACCTCGACGCCTTCGATGCCGAGCTCTCTGACAAGATCCGCAAGTCGCCGGCCGATTATCTTCCGCTGGTGCGTTGGTTTCTCTGAAATTTCGTTATCTGTGTGGGCTGTGGATTTGTATTTGACTTCAGACATGGGTCTGTGTAGTTTGAGACGGCTGCGTGCGAGGTTCTCGCAAGCCTCCGTTCCAAAGTCGCCGGCGAGACCGGGGAGATGGAGGAACCCGTCACGGGCGATGTCCAGATCTTCCTCTCCTCCAAGGAGAACTGCCTGTCCATGAGATCTGTTGGGGTCAGTAGTGAAGCAATTCTAAAAGGGATTTCGGTCTTGAATTTATTTTAGTGAACTCATTTCGGTATTGCTGTTTGAAATGTCAGGCGGATTACATGTCGAAGCTGGTTAAGATTGCGGGAATCGCAATTGCTGCATCTAGAGTAAAAGCCAAGGCCACTCATGTAACTCTTATCTGCAAGAATTGCCGGAGTGTGAGGACAGTGCCTTGCAGGCCAGGCCTCGGCGGGGCTATTGTTCCACGTTCGTGTGACCATGTTCCTCAGGTATATTCCTTAGCAATCTACTCAACTGTAGCAGCATACTCACCACCCTAAAAAAAAGAATCATTTTTAATTATTCCTCTGACTTGAAACCCAAGCTGGCAGGTCCAATAGAAAAACTTAGATAAAGATTGTTTGAAATCACGGCTACAAATAACAGCCAAAGCCTACCCCAAATAAAATCTTCACTTATAACAGGAAAGAACATCTGAACAGACTTGTTGGGTGTCTGCATTATCCTTATCGTTAAATGGTTATTTTCTGACAGTTGTGTATATGATTTCTTACCCTTAGCCTGGAGAAGAGCCATGCCCTCTGGACCCTTGGATTGCCGTCCCGGATAAGAGCAAGTATGTGGATCTCCAGACCCTCAAAATGCAGGAGAATCCTGAGGTTAGTTGCTGTTCATCCTTCAAGCAAGTTGCTGAGTCAAATGCAATCATACATTTCAGTGTTTTGCTCGTGTCCTTGTTGTAAAATGACTGATGATGTCCTTTTGGCCAGGATGTTCCAACTGGTGAGCTTCCAAGGAATGTGCTGCTTTCTGTAGATAGGCACCTAGTTCAGACTATTGTTCCAGGAACTAGATTAACTGTTGTTGGCATCTACAGCGTCTACCAAGCATCCGCAACGTAAGATGAATCTAAAGCTTTTCATTTAATCTGAACTTGGGCAAGTACATGATTAATAATGCCATCGAGACCATTTTGCAGCCAGAAGGGTGCTGTTGGTGTTAAACAGCCTTACATTAGAGTTGTGGGTTTGGAGCAATCTCGAGACAATAACTCAAATGGCCCCTCAAACTTCACTCTCGATGAGGTTGTTTCTTTTTCAAGGTTTACATTGGTAAGGGAGATACATTTATCTGTAACGCTGATTTTTTTTTTCTTGCTGGCTTGTAGGAAATGGAATTCAAAGAATTTGCCCAGAGACCAGATGCATATGCCAAGCTCTGCTCAATGATTGGTCCTTCAATTTATGGTCATTCTGATGTCAAGAAAGCTATTGCATGCTTGTTATTTGGGGGATCTAAGAAGGTATGCATTCTTATCAAGAAGCTGATACGTGTTCATAAAAAATGACATCCGATTTGTCCTAACTGTGTTCCCATGCTGTGCTTCAAACGACTCTTATTGCAGAGGCTACCTGATGGTGTACGTTTGAGAGGGGATATCCATGTCTTGCTTCTGGGTGATCCATCGACAGCAAAATCACAGGCAAGTATTGTTTGGTGTTGTCATAGCATTTAGTTTGATGGAAAATAGTGGCAATAAGACTCATCTGTCATATCTTGTGATTCTGATGTGAATTGTACTGTAATTCAGTTTGAGTAATTCGACACTATTCTACATGAATTCTCTTTGGTTATTTAGAACCTAAGGTCTCTGATTTGGTGACACTAATGTGTCTTTCAACAGTTCCTAAAATTTGTAGAGAAGACTGCACCTATTGCAGTCTATACATCTGGCAAAGGATCATCTGCAGCTGGTCTTACAGCATCTGTAACTCGGGATGGTAGCTCGGTAAGTTTATTTAACTGAATTGTTTGCTGTTTACTAAAGTTCGGTTATTGTAGGTTGTAAACATTTTTTTCTCTACAGCGCGAGTTTTATTTGGAAGGAGGAGCCATGGTATTGGCTGATGGTGGAGTAGTTTGTATCGATGAATTTGACAAGATGAGACCTGAAGACAGGTATGCATCAATTTATGCGTTTGGTGGAGCTATAATAAACTTATTACATATTCTCCTTTTTGGCTGCGTTAAAAAAAAAATCTCCTTTTTGGGTCTCTCTCGAAAGCACATTAACCCAGGCCCCATTCTTATGCAATTCCAGAGTTGCAATTCATGAGGCCATGGAGCAGCAGACAATATCTATTGCCAAAGCTGGCATTACAACAGTACTCAATTCAAGGACTTCAGTTCTTGCAGCTGCCAATCCAATCGCAGGACGATATGATGATCTTAAGGTTGGTAAACATGTTTTTTATGGACTCATTAAGATAAACTGTTCTAGCCATACATGCGAGACAACTAATTTGACAATTTTTTCTTTTGCTGTTCATCAGACTGCACAAGATAATATTGATCTGCAGACGACCATTCTTTCTAGATTTGATCTAATCTTTATCGTCAAAGACATCAGAATGTATGATCAAGATAAGGTATGAAGCAAAAACCTTTCTACAGCTTTTCTAGCAGCTGAGAGACTAAGTGCAACTTCAAAATCAGCGAATAGCAAGCCACATTATCAAGGTGCATGCCAGTGGTGCTGCAGCTACATCCACAAGCACAGAGGCAAGTGATGGGGAGAATTGGCTGAAAAGGTGTGACCCGCGTCTTTTGTTTCTGTTGTAAATTGAACTTTATTTTTATTTTCTTCTGATGTATACCCTTTTATGTGTAGGTACATTGAGTACTGCCGTGCCACATGCAGACCACGGCTTTCAGAAAAAGCAGCTGAGATGCTGCAGAACAAATATATCGAGATTAGACAGGTATGCACCGGATATTTTTCACACAATTAGCTGGTTTACAATTCTTCATTCATCTGTATCTATCTTAAATTCATTTTGCAGAAAATGAGGCTGCAAGCTCATGAAACAGGGAGGGCAGCAGCGATACCCATCACTGTGAGGCAGCTTGAAGCCATAATTCGTTTGAGTGAATCCCTTGCAAAAATGAGATTGTAAGTACTAGATGATCGCATGCTGCATATATTCTGCCTCATGTGCCGTGGTTGTAACTTTCATTATTTCATAGCATTCATGACTGATGTTTGAATGACTCTTAGGACAAGTGTGGCTACACCAGAGCATGTTGAAGAGGCATTCAGACTGTTCACTGTCTCCACAGTTGATGCTGCAAGATCTGGAATCAATGAGCATTTGAACTTGTCACCGGAGATTGCAAACGAAATCAAGGTTAGTCTTTGCAGCCCAGAGTACAAAATTCAGCTCTTGAACCTTGCATTTTCTGAATGCCTTTCATTTTGTCCTGACAGCAAGCAGAAGCACAAATAAAGAGAAGAATGGGCATTGGAAGCCACATATCTGAGCGACGGCTGCTTGATGAACTAAATAGGATGGGAATGAATGAATCTATTGTAGGAACCTGTCATATCTTATTCCTGAAATAATTAGTTGCAAGTTAGAACTGCTCATTTTTCTAATAAATCTTCAAACTTTGTTTCAGGTCAGAAGAGCCCTTCTGATCATGCATCAAAGAGACGAGGTGGAGTACAAGAGAGAGCGTCATGTGATTGTCCGCAAGGCTTGAGGTTGAGAGCTCAATGAGATTCATGGGCGCACACAACATAAATTGAAGGCGTCCTTTCTTCCTCTTCAGATGTGCATACCTTCACTGAAATTGCACCTCTGTCCAGAGGACGAGGCACGCCTTTAGTTGAACTCTAACATGACTGCTGTAATCTGCATACAAATGGATGCCACTTGTTGCTTCGTGGAAATGAAGCTGTACCACGGCACTCTGTTGCTGCCTGTTATCCTAAACCGTGTAGGGTGTGAGCATGTAGGCTTTGTTTTTGAAGTAACCAAAGGTTCTGTACCTGCATTGTGCCGTGTAACTCGTCATTCAATTCTGAAATGCGAAATTTGTTCTCTGCATCACCAGGAGTGTAGAACAGACAACGTGTGGAGCTGAGTAGTAATAATAATCATGCATGCTTTCACCAAGACAGCTGTGGGCATTCACAGGGAGGAAGTGGTGATTGCTACAACGACACGCCATGAATGAATTCAGGAAGAGTTTACAGGAGCAACTTACAAGGAGGGAGGAGGACAGTTAGAAATCTTCCCGGTGAAAATGAAAATACGAACGAATATTTTACAAATATATATATGTGTGTGTTTGTATGTGTCTATGCGAAAAAAACCTGAGTGAGTTGAGTGTTACACGGTGTAGCTCTGATTAATGGTGTCAATGTCGAGGCCCTTGAGCTTGACGACGGACTCGACGTGTCCCTTGAGCGTGTGCAGCTCCCTGAGCCTGGCCACCTCGGCGCGCTTGGCGGCCTGGTCGGCGAGCTCCGACAGCTCGCGGTATCCCTGGTTGTCGCCAAAGAGGTCGGAGGTGGTGGTGGCCTGGTTGAGGCCGTGCAGCGTCCTCTGCGCCGTGGCCCACTGCGCCTCCCGCTCGCCCCTGCCGTAGTCGGTGCGGTTGGTGAAGGCCGTCTTGTTGTTGATGTTGCTCCAGGCCTTGCCGGAAAGCGCGTAGCGGATGGCGAACTTGAGCACGTCCAGCGGGAAGTAGGTGACGATGCTGAAGGCCCAGATGGCGGCGCCCCAGCCCCAGCCGATGCCCTGCATCTTGCAGAACTCCCAGTTGGCGTACACGGCGATGCACGTCGCCACCAGCTGCGCCGCCAGGAAGGCGATCACCAGCAGCGCCCCCCGGCCGCTCCACGAAGGACCAGCTCCGGGACCGGGTCACGAAGATGAGCGCCTGACTGATGATGCTGACCTGAAGGTACAGCGCCGCCATCAGCTCCTTGTCGTTCTCCTTGATGGACCGCACGCCGAAGGTCTTGCTGAAGAAGTCGGTGTCGTGCGCGAGGTAGAAGAAGAGCGCCGTGGCCAGCGCCATGTAGGTGCCCAGCACGATGCCCGTGGCGAAGATCTCCTTGAGCTTCCACGAGTCCGGCGTCGGCGACGGCTTCACGCGGTCCTTGGAGATGGTCATGATGGTGCCGTCGTTGAGGATGGC
>JALGXP010001921.1:0-10950 GCA_023333625.1 Bothriochloa decipiens | reverse complement strand
AGAAGTGATAGGAAGGTATATGCATGGGATGGAGCTAACACCCTACCGAGACGATCATGGCACCCCCTTCGGGAGTGGGTACATGGCATGGCATCCTCTTCGGGAGCGGATACATGCTCTCTTCACAGTTCCAGTGATCCAGTGCTGGATGGTAGAGTGGCATCACCTATGGCAGTAGGCGCCCGGAATCTGCCTAGGTGCGCGTGTGCATCGATGATGGTTATCTGGTGGATTAGTGAAACCTCTGCAGAGTGTATGGTTGATCGATCGATACATATGCCGAATCTTCGGCTATGGACCTTTCCTATGTTTCGCATGCACCGGACTAGTGAGTGGAGTGTTCTACCTTCCTCTGAGTGTGTTTCCCGGTCGTGAGCCAGTTTGAGGGCTGCGGGCCGCTGAGGCAAGCCAAGAGGGAGTTGGCTTGTCGACCAGAATCTGAGAGGGTGTTGGAGATGAGATGAGATGATGCTACAGATATGGATGGAGATGGATGAAGGAAATGGGTTTGTGTTTAAAACTTGTTTATTATACTTTTGTTTTATATACTTGAACATTGCATAGGAAAACCCAGCCTTTATAGGTTCCTTTTGAGATACCCTTATTTTGCACCCACTTCCACAAAGCAATGCATAGGGTGGGAGTGTGGCCAGTACAAATCGTACTGAAAATTTGGTTTCAGGTTCAAGGAGTGAGTACTCATCTGGGGAGTACAGCGATTGAGGGTTTCGTGCCTACGCTCAAGTTGGAGAGAAGAAGATAGCTTCCGCACCTCAAGCTTTTGTTGTAGTGCTGCATGAACTCTGATTCCGCCCTGTGGCGATGTAATAAGTTATTGTAACTCCCTCTATTTGCACTCTTTTGTTTGATGTATGGATTATGGATTCAACTGTTATCGGGTAATGTGATTTAAATGGTCATATTACACTCCGACATGTGGATTTCCCTTTGCGGAAATCAAGGTCGTTTCAGTTGGTATCAGAGCCATACTTGACCTTAGGACGAAACCCTAGGAATGGACGTTAGTACAGGACAAACCAGTTTTTCTTTCGGTTATATACCGACCCTGCATTTCTTCTTATGCAAGGCTTCTCTATTGTTACTGACTTGCTGACCCTTCTTCCCTTTGAAACGTGCAGATGACAAGCTTTGGACCCCCGCTTGGACCGTTGAGCAGCATACCCAAGGCTGAGTTCACCTACCAGGGATAGGAGTTTCCAGGCCTTCCGTACACTCTGCGTCGTGTTTTGGGAGTACTCGGAGTGCCTGTCGAGGAGATCAAGTACACCTGCACTGGAGCACCGGACTCAGAAGGAGGAATCAAGGGTTATGTGGTCACTCACCTAGAGATCCCTGCAAGTCAGACTCTGCCCTCAGTACCAGCTCTCATGGAGATGACAATTGAGGACTCAATCGAAGAAGGAATCCAGTCTGTGTCACTCAAGGCTCTGCGTGAAGTGATGAAGATCGCTTATGAGCACCTTCGCAACACAGAGTTTCGCCTTCTTCCTCAAGCCCTGAACTCTCTCCTCACACCAGAGCAGCAGGATGATCTGGTCAGGCCAATCATCCTAGCAGAGAACAGTCTTTGCAACCGTGCCTCTGCCGCTCACCTCTTCGAGCAGAACCGCTACATAGAGCACCTGGAGAAGAAGAGACGCCTCGACCGCAACACTCTGATGGAGTACCAGGAGTTCTGCAAGCAGGAAGCTAAGGAGAAAGAAGAACTCGAGGCTACAGTTGCCCAGCTGAAGGACAAGCTCGCACGTTAGGCAAGGGCTCACAGAGCCGAGGTCGCTGACCTGCGAGACAAGGTTGAGGACATTGGGCTCCGAAACTACTACCTTGATGCAAGAGTTCTCCAGTTGGAGGGAGAGAAGATGGACAAGGATATGGAGATCAAAGAACTACAGAAGAGAAGATGGGAAGATGGCAAGAGCAACTTCACCGTGCAGTGCGAGAAGTCAATGCTCGTAAAAGATCTGAAGAAAGCAGAAGCGAAAGCACAGTGCAACCAAGGCCATTTGATTGCCCTGATGATTCAGAATGAGACCTTGGTGGACAGGTACAAGAGACTCAAGACAGCTTGGAAGAATGCCGACGAGAGACGCTGCCAGGAGTACGCTGAGTTGCGTGACAGACTTCCTTTGTCAGCCAGACGCAAGGACCCCTTCAAGGAAACTTTCTAGATTGGCTACTCCCTCTTGAGGCACGACCACTGTCCAGCTCCCACCAACCTGCCACTTACCAAGGAGTTCGGAGAAGCTCAGGCTTATGTGAAGCGCCTTCACATGTCACAGGAAGAGTTGACAGTTCTTGGCAACCGTTTTCACCCAGGAGTATACAACACGCCGATGTATGAGTCAGAGTAGTGTGGACCCTGTGTGGCCACGTCATGAGTTAGAGTTGAGTTAGCTTGTATCCATGAGTTAACTTCTCATAGTGCGAGTCTCGCATGTCATCTAGCGTAGCTGCTAGAGATGATGCCATGTAATGCAAACATGTAATGAATGATCAATCTTATCGCATTTTATGGCTCTTATTGCTTCTTTGTATGAGTGTTGGATAGATTAAATGTTTTTCCTTAAATCGTTGAAGTCATTTAATTATATTTAACCAATAAGTACTAAACAGTTGTCGACCCGTGTCGCAGATGTCTGCACGTCGCTCCGCACGTCTGGGCAACCGTCCGCCTCCACCCGAACCCGAGCTTGGGCATGGAAGACGCTATGGACAAAGGGGAGGTCGTGTTCCACCCATCGACCTCAACCAGGGTGGGAACGATCGCGAGCGGACCCCGCCAGCAGGAAGTGCCGCTGGAGGAGGTGATGCCCATGGCAATGTGCCTCCGCCGCAGCCGATTCCGCCACCGCCACCACCGCCAAGCCTGGCAGAAGTGATGGCGCAACAGACACAGCTGCTTGCCGCTTTGGTCAATGGAGCCAATCACCGCTTTGGAGGAAATCCGAATGACTTCCAGAGGAAACTTGAGGGTTTTCTAAAGCTCAGGCCACCCACTTTCGATGGCACCTACAAGGAACCGCTGGAAGCTGATGACTGGCTTCGCGAGATCGAGAAGAAGCTGGAGCTTACCACTTGTACCCCAGAGGAGCGAGTCGGTATCGCTGCTCACCACCTCACTGGAGCTGCGCGTTCCTGGTGGGACAGCTACCGCCAAGCTCATGAGGACCCCGATCACATCACCTGGGATGAGTTCGCAGATGAGTTCATCGAGTACCATGTTCCTGAGGGAGTCATGGAGCAGAAAGAGGAGGAATTCCGTAACCTCACCCAGAAGGGATGTGACATCTGCGAGTACACCAACACCTTCACCAGTTTGTTGCGCTATGCACCTCTGCATGTCGCGACTTCTGAGAAGGAGAAGATCACGCAGTACAGAAAGGGTCTGAACCCCAAGATCAAGGTAGCCCTGGGAGGCACCAAGAGTCACACACTTCGTGACATGATCGATCGTTGCATACAGATCGAGAAAGACCAGAAGGAGGCAGGAGAAATGTTCAGAAGGGAGAAGAAGAAGTCCGAGGGCTTCTACCATGACCGTGAGCGTAAGAGGTTCCGTCGGGACAAGACGTCTAGCCATCCTCATTACGGCAAGGACTCTACCTATGGCTCGGGTAGGAGTGGTGGTACCTACTTGGCTGACCACTCACGCTTATCCCGCGACCATCGCTCCCGCGATCGTTACTCTCGTGACTACCGCTCTCGTGACAGTGCTGGGAAGGATCGCTACCCCCGTGAGCACTCATCGCAGCCACGTCACAGGACTGATCACTCTGCGCCTGTTCATGCTACGCCAAACTCAGGCAGCTGGAAGGCCGCTGCACCAACCCCCACAGGCAGTGTGCCGTTCACTTGCTTTGGTTGTGGCAAACCAGGCCACAAGGTGTTTGACTGTCCTGAGAAGACAACCGCACCTGCTGCACCCAAGTCTCAGTACCGTGGATCTGCAAGCCGTGGTCGTCTCACGCACTTGAACGCAGAAGAAGCTCAAGCTGCCCCAGATGTTGTGTACGGTATGTTTCTTGTTAATGGCATTAAAGCATCCGTTCTATTTGATTCTGGAGCTACATGTTCATACATCTCATCTAAGTTTGCACGAGAGAGTAAGATACCTATCACTCCACGTTTGGAGCCTATAGTCACCAGTTCTCCTCTTGGTGAGATGAGAAGCACCCATATCTGCAAGGGAGTGAAGCTTTCTATCGAGGGTCTAACCTTTCGAGCTAACCTTACCCTTCTACCATCAAATGGTTTGGATGTCATCCTAGGCATGGATTGGCTTACCGAGCACAAGGGTTTGATTTCTTGTTCACCCAGATATGTTCAGATAACTCATCCTTCTGGCCAAGCAGTCAGATGTGCACCTCAGAAGGATAAATCAGTATCTGTTCTATGTGCCCTGAATGCACTCAAGTCGCAGGAAGAATCTCAGAAAAGAGAGAGGACTCTCGCGGATGTCCCCGTTGTCAGGGAATATGAGGATGTGTTTCCAGAAGAGTTGCCCGGCATGCCACCAGATCGTGATGTTGAGTTCATCATTGATCTTGTGCCCGGAACCGGTCCTATCTCTAAGCGACCGTACCGCATGTCAGTAGATGAGCTAGAAGAGCTCAAGAAGCAGTTGAAGGAACTTTCTGACAAGGGCTTTATTAGGCCTAGTGCTTCGCCCTGGGGATCACCTGTTCTGTTTGTGAAAAAGAAAGATGGTTCGATGAGGATGTGTGTTGATTACCGCAATCTCAATGCCGTCACCATCAAGAACAAGTATCCTCTGCCAAGGATTGATGACTTGCTTGATCAGCTTCGTGGTGCTAAGTACTTCTCGAAGATTGATCTCAGATCTGGTTATCATCAAATGAAGATTAGGGAAGAAGACATTCCCAAGACAGCTTTCGTCACACGCTATGGGCAGTATGAATTCACCGTTGTATCCTTCGGTCTCACGAATGCCCCGGCCTATTTCATGAACATGATGAACAAAGTGTTTATGGAGGATCTTGATCAGTTTGTTGTGGTTTTCATTGACGACATTCTGATTTATTCACCTTCTGCTGAAGAACATGAAGCACATTTGAGGATAGTGCTCGAGAAGTTGTCCCAACACCAGCTCTATGCTAAGTTCAGCAAATGTGAGTTCTGGCTTGAAGAAGTTGCTTTTCTTGGTCATGTACTCTCAGCAGATGGAGTTGCTGTAGACCCTGCAAAGATAGAAGCTGTAAAAGAATGGGAACAACCTCGCAATGTGTCCGAAATAAGGAGTTTCTTGGGATTGGCAGGTTACTATCGCCGATTCATTGAGAACTTCTCGAAGATAGCTCGTCCTATGACAAATCTCTTGAAGAAGATTAATGAGTTCGAGTGGACACCAGAGTGTGAACACAGTTTCCAGACTCTAAAGGAGAAGCTAACCACCACACCTATCCTAGCCTTACCTGATATCACTAGCGACTTTGTCGTCTACTGCGACGCCTCTCGCCAAGGACTAGGCTGTGTGTTGATGCAGAATGGGAAGGTTATTTCTTATGCTTCCCGACAGTTAAAGGAGCACGAGCAACGATACCCCACGCATGATCTAGAGCTAGCAGCTGTTGTGCATGCTCTGAAGATCTGGAGACATTATCTTATTGGCAACAAGTGTGATATATACACCGATCACAAGAGCTTGAAGTATTTCTTCACTCAAGAAGATCTGAATATGAGACAGCGCAGATGGCTAGAGCTAATCAAGGACTATGACATGGAGATTCACTACCATCCCGGGAAAGCGAATGTAGTCGCTGATGCTCTTAGTTGCAAGACCTATTGTCATGCCCTGTTCTTATCGACCCTGCCACCTGAATTGAAGAAAGAGATTGAAGATCTTCATCTTGAGATAGTACCCCATGGGTTGTTGCATGAACTTCGTATCGAGTATAAGCTCACCGAGCGAATTCGTGAAGCTCAAAAGAGTTGTGAAGAAATGGAGTACATTCGTGGGTTGATGAAGCTAGGATACAGCCCTGAATTCAGAGAAGATGAGCATGGAACCATCTGGTTCAAGGATAGAATCTGTGTGCCCAGCAGTCCTGCTTTGCGTAAGGGAATCCTGTCAGAGGCACATGACTCTAAGTATTGCATCCATCCCGGTGGTGCAAAGATGTATCAAGATATGAAGAAGCATTTCTGGTGGAAAGGCATGAAATCAGAAATTGCGAGACATGTGGCCAAATGTGACATCTCTAACAGAGTCAAGGCTGAACACAGAAGGCCTGCTGGATTACTCAAACCACTCGATGTTCCTGAATGGAAGTGGGAAAGCATATCCATGGACTTTATCGTGGGATTACCTAGATCTCAACAAGGTCATGACTCTATATGGGTAATAGTCGATCGTCTGACGAAGGTAGCACATTTTATACCAGTCAGAACTACGATACGTGCAGAGCAGTTGGCAGATTTGTACATCAAGGAGATTTTGAGGCTTCATGGAGCTCCTAAGAGTATTGTGTCGGATCGTGGACCCCAATTCATGTCTCGATTCTGGCAATCTCTTCACGAGTCCATTGGGACTGACCTTGATTACAGCACTGCTTATCACCCGCAAACAGATGGTCAGACAGAAAGGTTGAATCAGATTCTAGAAGATATGCTTCGTGCCAGTGTTCTCAAATATGGAACAGATTGGGAGAAGTGTCTGTCGTTTGCTGAGTTCTCTTACAACAACAGCTACCAGGCAAGTATCAAGATGTCACCCTTCCAGGCTCTTTATGGCAAGCCATGTAGAACCCCGTTGATGTGGGACCACCCAGGCGAAAGAGCAGTCTTTGGCCCCGCCAAGATCAAGGAAGCCGAAGAAGGAGTAGCTCAAGTCAGAGAGAACCTGAGGATCGCCCAGAGCCGACAGAAGAGCTATGCCGAAAAAAGGCGTCGAGACCTTGAGTTCGAAGTTGGGGATTTTGTCTACCTCAAAGTGTCTCCACTTCGTGGTACCGTCAGATTCCACGTAAAAGGAAAGTTGGCCCCAAGATATGTTGGACCGTATCGTATCTGTCAGAGAGTTGGGAAGCTTGTTTATAAGCTTGAACTACCTCCCGAGTTAACAGGAGTACACCCCGTTTTTCATGTCTCACAGTTACGTAAGTGCTTAAGGGTACCAGAAGAGGAAGCAGTCACCACTGATGTGCTGGATATCCAGGATACTCTTGAGTACAAGGAGCACCCAATCAAGATCTTGGGTTATGACACCAAAGAAACCTGAAGCAAGTCCATCCCTATGTGCAAGGTTCAATGGAGCAATCACACTGAACGAGAAGCAACGTGGGAAGATGAGAATCAACTTCTGCTACAGTATCCTTACCTCTTCGAAGGGTATGACACCTCTTAAATCTCGAGGACGAGATTCCAATGAGGGGGAAGGACTGTAACAACCCGAAAATTCGAACTACAAAATTTTTTCGACAAAACCTCGAGTGATGTGGTGCGACATGTCATCATCTACCCCTTACATATGCATCAACCCTAGCATGTCATGCATGGCATTCACATGTTGCAAATTAATTAATATCTCATAACAATGCTCTATGTTCGCTTGTTACATTTTAATGTTTCATTTGTTTAATCATCATGTTGCATTAAAAGAGTGAGTTGGATTTTTATTTGGTTTATGAGTTGGATAATAAAAATGAAAACAAATATTTATTTTGACAAATAAATATTAAGGGAATAATACCCTAGAAGTATTTGGGCCATGTATGCTCACTATTCTGTAACACAAAATAAGCACACCGCATATATATATAAGTATATATATAAATATATTTGAAAAAGAAAAAGAAAAAGAAAAGGAGGAGACCGGCCCGAGCAGCCCCATCGACCCCTGCTCGCCGCTCGGCCCTGCGCTCGCCGCTCGACCCCTGCACGCCGCTCGACCCCTGCACGCCGCTCGACCCCCTGCTCGCCGCTCGACCCCCTGCTCGCCGCTCGACCCCCTGCTTGCCGCTCGACCCCGCGCTGCGAGGCCCAACTAGGCCGACGGCCCAGCAAGAGCTGCGCGCGTCCGCGCGCCGCACCGAGCCTCCGTTGCCGAGGAGTCGCTGACGATGGGGCCTCGAAGTGGAACCCACGTGTCATCGCGCCCGCTGAGGTCACCCGACCGGCCGTGCGTGCTCGCGTCAGCACTGTTCCCCAGCGTCGCTCCTAAGCAACCTCCCTCGACCGCTCGATCCAGTGTCGCCCCGCATCGACGTGCGCCCGCAAGCCACCTGGACTGACCAGCCCGCGTAAAAGTTCCCACGGCCGCAGGCAACATTCTCCGCGCGCGCGCGCACCTGCACTGTCGCCGCAGTGGAACGCTGCCGCCATAAAGAACTTCGACACCCAGTGTTCCCTAGCCCCGTCTCGCTGTTCTCTGGACCCAATTCGAACCCCAGCTGCTGACTTGGACATCCCTTGACCGCTCGATCAAGCAAAGCTGTGATCGGCCGTCCGTCTGCTACCTACCACCGCGTCCGCCCTATAAAGCAAGCACCCCGGCACCCTAGGGTTCCCAGATCGCCGCCGCCGGAGCTGAGGAGGGAGACCGTCGACTCGGAGCCGCTGCTGCTGCGTCGAGGGCAGGAAGGAGGAGCAGTACCGCGAGCCGGAGCCGCTTGGACGTGTACCGCACCTCCATCCTCTTCGACCGTCGGTGAGCACCGCCATCGCCGCCCTCTCGAACCCTCCGCCGTGCTGTTGGCCATGGCGCTCTGCCGTGAGCGCGTAGGCCCAGGTCACTACCGACCTCACTGGACACACCCGCACACACACACGAGACTAGCCGAGCCCCTCGGACCACGGCATCGGGAGGATGCCGGAATGGAAGCCGCCCAGTTCATCGCCGCGCGCCAAGCTCCGCCGTGGCGAGATCACCCAGTCGCCTTTCTGTTGAGCCTCGACCTCCGTTGTTTCCGGATCCGCGCTCGCCTTGATGAGACGGACCCCGTGCACACCCTAGCTCTGCGTTTGCCTCACCAGAGCATCGACTCGAACCACCTTGTCATCGATGTGTCAGTACGTTGCCGCTCCAGAACGCCGTCGCTCACCGTCGTTCCTGCCACCATCGACCACCCTCGAGGAGCAGGAAGAAGCCGGGAAGCTCCGCTGTGACGAGCTGCATCGAGTGGGCAAGATGGAGGCCGTGGACCCTCTCGGAGTGCCGTTGCCGTGCACCGAGGACCTGTCGAAGCTCCGCCGTGGGAGTTGCTGCCCGCGCGGACTCCACCGTGTGTTTTGGTCACCGCCGGCACCTCGAGCAGATGTTGCGTGACTCCAACCGTCCATCTACGCCACCAATTGGAGCTGTAGTGACTCGATGCGAAGTGTACATCTGGCACCGTCGCCATCGAGCCACCGTCTGCCGTCGAGCTCGACACGGAAGTGAAGCTGTCGCCCTGAAGCCCATCGACGTGACCGTCGTGAAGTCCCAAAATCGACGGGCGGGTTAATGGCACCGGAGATCCTTTGTGGCACCAGGAATCGAGGGTTCTTCCGCCGTCGATCGCCGAGGAGGAACTCCGCGTTCGAGCCGATCTCGTCCGAGATGGATCACGACCTCGAGTTCGACCCTTCGACAACCGACCCTCGAGTTTGACCCTTCGACAAACCGACCCTCGAGCACCGACCCTTTGACAACCGACCCTCGAGCACCGACCCTTCGACAACCGAACCTCGAGTTCGACCCTTCGACAACCGAACCTCGAGTTTGACCCTTCGACAACTGACCCTCGAGTTCGACCCTTCGACAAACCGACCCTCGAGTTTGACACCTCGAGCACCGACCCTTCGACAACCGACCCTCGAGTTCTACACCTCGAGCACCGTCACCCTCGAGCCGCTGTCCGCCATAAAGCACGTCGCCGGAACCGAGCTCCTGACTTGATGACCACCTTCGTGTTCGCCTTGACGACCCGAGGACGATGCATGAGTTAGCGAAGTCCTGGAGCAGCCCCTCGCCGTATGTTTAACCTCGCCATCACCGCCCGAGCTCCGCTGTGGGAGAAGAGCAGTCTCTCCGCCTTCGAGCGTACCCCTCGAGCGCATAACCCTCGAGACAGTACCCTCGAGAGCATACCCCTCGAGAGTATACCCCTCGAGAGCGTAACCTTGAGACCGTAACCCCTCGAGCCCCTTTCTCTTTTCAGAAAATGGTTAAATCTTTGAAAATTCATATCTAATTCATACGAGCTCAGAAAATTATGATCCACATATCCAAATTTTCTATAAATCGAGCCCTATCTATCTAGGCCATGTTTGAGTGTATTTGGATCTTCTATTTTGCATTCGTTCTTTGTGCTAATCTATAGGGGTCGCTTCCGCGACCGTTAAATCTCGTTACAGGCTCGAGCGAGGACAAGTCTAACGACAGTGACTACCAGGAGAAGTCCGACAGCTACGTCAGTGAAGGTGCCACACACCACCCAACATCGTAGATCCCATTACGCATGGCAATTATAGTATGGCTAGTGCTTTAAATTCATGTTGCTATAATGCTATGCCTGTGCTAGGACTGCATGATAGAGTATTTATTTGATGAGCCCTATCTTGTTGTAAACTATCGCCTGCTTACCCGCTGTTATGATAGCCACCTGCTTATCTGCTATACTTATAATTTCTATACTTCACTCACTTACATTTTGATGCGACGTGATGAACCCGGGAAAGGCCTGGAGGGTGCCAGGCTGGATGTGTGAGTTGATGTTTCAGATGAGCATGTGAGCGGATGATGTTGTATCTGGGTTTGGGGTGGAACTTACGGCAGGGAGTAGGGTGAGGGTTGAGTCGATCGAGCCGGGATCTACGACGAGCTTTTGGAGCAAGTCTTGCCAGGGAATGGTTCTGGATATTCCCATGTGAGGAGCCTGTGGCAGGCTAACTGAGATGTGATGGTGGTCCTTGGGTGTGATCCTCGGAAAG
>JALGXP010001920.1:0-10954 GCA_023333625.1 Bothriochloa decipiens | reverse complement strand
CCGTCTCCAACTGCAGCTACAGTGGTGGGGCGATGCATGGACGCGAGTACCAGATGCGGGCGATCGAGAACCGGCGGCGAGGCCCGGCTGCAGGCGGCGCGAAGGGCCTCGCGGAGTCGCGGTCGTGCCGGAAGGCGCGGCACGTGAAGTGCCAATTGTGCCGCCTTCCGTTCTTGCACACGCCCCTTGTGCCGCTAGCTCCTGCTGAACCAGCGAGGCGTCGGTCTCCAGGATGAATCTGCTGCCTAAATTTACCGCGGCCTGTACTCATTGTCCTAGCAAGCACGCTATAACCTCCGCATGGAAGGCACTCAGAAAATGATTGATTTTTCCCCGGCCAGTCAACACAACATCACCATCACTATCTTGGATGATGAAGCCCCAGATACCCGTGTTAGACTGTGCTTTGAACCATCACAGTTCATCTTCAGCACCCCATAACTGTTGCTGCCGATCTCATGGCAGATAGTAATGTAAATTCTAGGTAAAAAAAATCGATAGCATTTGGAAGGCTTGCCCCTACCCCAATTCAGCACTGAGGAAACACCCATAAGCCATCAACGCCATCCAACTTTTGCCAGACACTGGAAATTCCAGACTTCAGAACAAAATAACGGCAGTGAATATAACATAGATCTTCGATTTGATTCATGACAAATATCAATTTTCGGTTTTGATTCAAACATTTGATAACAAAAGTTACATAACTTTCCTTGATCCCAACATTTTTTCTCTACTAGTTTCTAACAAATCGGCTATCAATCCTCCTCTGATTAGGTACACATTCGAACACAGATCCGAGGAAACATACAAAATCGCCAGCTAACAATGGTCACTGACAAAACCAGACTCAGCTCAACTTTGTCCTGAGAATCGATCATGTTGCATTCTTGCTTCAGTTCAGTATGCTGAACACTGCCTGCCCACAGGATTAAGCACAGATGCCAATCCAGCCCTAGAGGTCTCAAGCAGAACCACTGAAGTGGTCAGAGCTCACATGCGTGTCTGGGTTTGCAAACACATCAACCTCCTATAGAAATCACAGTCAGGAAGAGCGGTAAAGATGTTGCTCACTGAACTATTTCCCAGCGCAACCTACTTCTTTGTACCAGCAGTGCACAGATATTTCAACAAGTACTCGTTAGAAGAGCAAGTATCTGCCAAATCCTGATGCAGTCTGGTTATAGACTTCTGCAGTGATTTCAGAGAAGGAAGCAAAGTTCTGGAGTTCTGTTGAATATAGTGGCCATGGACCTTACATAGCTCCTATATGATACAAAGAAAAAGAATTGAGATTAATATATGGTATATTAACCAAAACATCAGGTATAATCTTGGGAAGAAAATGAAAATGAGGATGATACCTGAGACCACAGGAGGATAAATTCCAGATGGGGACAACTTTCCAAGAGACCAGAGAAAGCATCAATCAATCTTTGGAGATACTTGTAAGGAATTGCTGAACAAATTGCTCTTACATCAGATGGATCAACTGAGAATATGCACTTCTTAATCAAGGAGTCCTCATTTAACCGAAGGCTAAGTACAAGGGCTCTCTGTTGTTGGTTTTCTGCAAGAGCTTCCTCTACTTTCTACAAATACCAAACACAGAAATTTGCAAATGGATTAGAGTAATTTCAATAGGCAATAGACAACAAGAAAGGGCATGAAGTAATACCTCAGGCATAACATCAATGTCAAGGTCCGTTGGATCAAAAATAAATGATTCATCAACTGAGTACAATAGAACACCATCAGTGGTCGCTGCAGCAAAAGATCTTCCAGTTGGAGCAAACTTAACACATTTTGTCCGAGCTATGGGTCTTCCACGATTTGCCATTGATCCAGGTAAACCAAGCCCTAAGTTTCCTCTAATCTGCTGATCTATTCCTTCTTCAACATCACTGTCTTCATCGTCAATGAGATCTAGTGCGCCAGCATCTGTCATTTTCTTTGAGTTTAGAAAATCAAGAACTCCATCCAATGAGAGATTGCGAGTGATTTGGAATCTACGCAACAGCACCTGCTCAAAGAAACACATTAAAACAAGGGTTATAACTTATCTTCCATCGCATACAAAGGTATTTTACGAAGATGCCAACGCAAAATGAATGGCATTTTACGAATGATGTAGTTTCAGTGGTACATAATGAAATTTCTCTAGATAAATGAAAGACTTCTAGCATTATTTCAGACAAAGTTATGTGTACAAGCAAAAAAAATGTCAAGATCATGTGGTTATGTATTTTAGCCTAAAAGTATGTTCACCACAGCAAATGGAGAAAAGTCAGATTACTACAGCTTCAGATTTGGTTTCCTAACTATCATGGCATGGTGACAACATGTAAATATTTCAAAAATTAGACAGAAAGATAGAACATTGGTTAGATAATAGTAGTAGATAATATCCAGCAAGTATCCAGAGAGTATCCAAAATGCAGGACCAAAACTGAAGATACACTCACAGTTGTTGGTATAAAACTATGCTTCAATCAAGGTACAAATACAATCATGCAAAGAAAGATTTGCTGACCTGTTCTCCAACATCATACATGCAAATATATTTGGTGTTTCCTCCAGCTAAAACACAACTTCCATCAGCAGAATAGCACAACGTTGTGAAGTACTTTCCATTACTTGTGTTAGCTGCAGATCTCCTGTCAGTCATGAGGCGACCCCCAGCAATATCCCTGCGACCCTCAATGGTATACATCAACAAACCATCAGATGGATCCCAGAAATGGATTAGGCCATCTAAAGTACTGCATGCTATCTGCCTTCCATCAGGCCGGTAAGCTAAAGTGAGAACATCATGTGAGTGCTGAAAAGTTTCCACTGCACCCTTGCTCTCAAAGACATCCCAAAGGCGAACAGTTTTGTCCCATGATGATGAAGCCAGAATAGCCTACCAAACAAAGCCCAGTTATTGCTTTTGATGAACTTACATAGCATACAGAACAGAAAATACTGAACTGGAACAAAATGCTCTTGCAGAATCATAAAGTAGTGACTTTTGTGACTAATTCTAGTTCTGAAAAGAAAGTAACAAAATATATCAAAGCATCCTTACATTGATTGGTGAAAACATTAAACCATGCACTGGTCCTTCATGGCCACTGAGTACATCCAACAATCGACCAGTTTTCATTGACCAAACATATATCTGCACGGAAATGTTTTGGTTGTCAAGGAAGCTTGATGGCATAACACATGAAAATTTGGGGGGATAAAGGTTGCTGCATACACACCTCAAATGAATCAAGTGTTCCAGCACATATTACTTCTCCACTCTGGTCTGCGGTTAAAGAAACAAACTGCCTAGGTGAAGGGGTGGTAAATGTTCTGAAGTTGCGATAGCGGAACAAATCCCATGCTCGAATAGTCCCGTCAAGGGAGGCACTTAGAAGAGAATGGTTATTGGCCATAAAATGAACTGCAGTAACAGCATTTGTATGCTCTGAAAATGTTATGAAACAGAACCCAGATGAAACTGTCCAGACCTGAAACACACCAGTTACATTACCAAACTTGCTGTGCAGGACATTAACACTACATAAATAGATTTATTAAATCTTTTTGCAAAATTAATGTTATCATCAAATACCGATAGTAGACACTACTCTTTCATTTGGAGAAATATGTGTGGTACGAGTAAGCAGCTCAATGAGGCAAGGACAGAGTTAACTTTTAATTGCATGAAGTTGGAGGACCAGCTTAGCGATTTGGACTTCAATTATGAAGCAAAGTTTCTCTGGCTATCTCACGAAGCACTAGATAGTATGATCAGGGAAAAGGTTGTCATAAGTAACATTCAGTTTCAATGGATTGAGCAAAAAGGAGTAAATATCAACAACTCATGTGTGATGAGATGTAAATATCAACAACTCATGTGTGATGAGATTGTGAGTTCACACAAACAAGATCATGCATATCAAAAAAGAAGAGCAGGGCATGATTGAGATCGTAAATGCTATCGCTAAGCACACACACCTTGACTTTGTTATCATCAGCTCCAGTGGCCAATAACTGAGAATCTGGTGAGTATGCGATGCAATTCACATCAAAGTAGTGTCCCTGCTGTTTCAAAATGTAGCTCTCCGACCGCCACTCCCACACCAGAAGCTGCCCAAGTTTGGCACATCCAAATACAAGCCAATTCCCCAAACTGTTGAAAATAGCAGTGGTGATCTTCTCTCTTGATATTGACAGCAGGTGGAGGCACACAAAGTCTGGCATCTGGTACAGCCCAAATACTCCACTAGAGAATCCAACCACCACCATGTCGAGCTCCCGGTGGTAATCACATGCTGTTAACTTAGCCGGTGACTGCATGAAGAAATGTTTTTCCTGCAGCTCCCACTTTGCCAAATGCAGCATAGCGTCTGGTTGCTCCAATTCTCCCAAAATCTTCCTTTTCCTGCTCCCACCATCTAGTTCCATGACATCGACATCATTCTGTTCTGACCCCTGCTCTGGCGTCCCTGGCGATGGTGGAGGTGAAGTATCATTTTCCTCATTTCCTTCCACCAACTTCCATGTAAAGATAGCTCCATCCTTGGAGACTGTATACACCCCCTTGACTCTCCCTGTCTTCTTATCCGTGGCAAAGAAGGCACCTACAACAGCCGCGCGATGGCCAAGGAAGAGGAAGGGCTTGCCTCCTAGCCCCTTCTTGACAGGCAAGAGCCGAGCTGTCAGGTCCTTGCAGGACGCGAGGAGAAACGCAGAGTCCGGGGACCAATCAAATGCTGTCACGCCAGCGGCGAAGCCCGGGAAGGTGCGGAGGAGGTGGAAGGGGAAGAACTCCCTGCGGAACCCCGGGGAGCGCCAGATCTGCACGACCTTACCGACGGCCACGGCGATGAGCTGACCGTCGGGGCTGAAGCGGACGGCTGACGGCGCGCCCTTGAAGGAGACGCGGTGGAGGACGGCGCGGCGGCGGAGGTTGGCGTAGAGCGCGCGGCCGTTGTCGTCGGCCGCGAGGAGGAAGTCGCCCGAGGGGGAGGTGGCGAGGCGGGTGACGTTGGATGAGGACTCGAACGGGAGGGTGAGGGACGAGGAGGCGGCGAGGTCGGTGGAGGCCACGCGGTTGCCGACGGCGGAGAGGAGAACGTTTGAGTCTCCCGCGAAGACGGCGTCGCCGCCGCGGTACGGCGCGCCGAGGAGGTTCTGGAAGCGGTAATTCATGGCGGGAGAAGAGCGAGGGAGGGAGGGAGGCGGCCGCCTAGGGTTTTGGGGGAGGAGCGGAACCGGCTCGACGACGACGACGGGGTTTTAGTTGATTTTGAGATTGGGTGTCCAAAAGTCCAACAAAAGGCCTAGCCGCCAATTATCAACTTGGGCCAAATTGTCCCAGGCCGACCAAATAGTTGGGTCCATCAGAAATGCCACAAGCCCATAGCCCACTCAAAACTCAAAATCAACTAAAACCCCGTCGTCGTCGTCGAGCCGGTTCCGCTCCTCCCCCAAAACCCTAGGCGGCCGCCTCCCTCCCTCCCTCGCTCTTCTCCCGCCATGAATTACCGCTTCCAGAACCTCCTCGGCGCGCCGTACCGCGGCGGCGACGCCGTCTTCGCGGGAGACTCAAACGTTCTCCTCTCCGCCGTCGGCAACCGCGTGGCCTCCACCGACCTCGCCGCCTCCTCGTCCCTCACCCTCCCGTTCGAGTCCTCATCCAACGTCACCCGCCTCGCCACCTCCCCCTCGGGCGACTTCCTCCTCGCGGCCGACGACAACGGCCGCGCGCTCTACGCCAACCTCCGCCGCCGCGCCGTCCTCCACCGCGTCTCCTTCAAGGGCGCGCCGTCAGCCGTCCGCTTCAGCCCCGACGGTCAGCTCATCGCCGTGGCCGTCGGTAAGGTCGTGCAGATCTGGCGCTCCCCGGGGTTCCGCAGGGAGTTCTTCCCCTTCCACCTCCTCCGCACCTTCCCGGGCTTCGCCGCTGGCGTGACAGCATTTGATTGGTCCCCGGACTCTGCGTTTCTCCTCGCGTCCTGCAAGGACCTGACAGCTCGGCTCTTGCCTGTCAAGAAGGGGCTAGGAGGCAAGCCCTTCCTCTTCCTTGGCCATCGCGCGGCTGTTGTAGGTGCCTTCTTTGCCACGGATAAGAAGACAGGGAGAGTCAAGGGGGTGTATACAGTCTCCAAGGATGGAGCTATCTTTACATGGAAGTTGGTGGAAGGAAATGAGGAAAATGATACTTCACCTCCACCATCGCCAGGGACGCCAGAGCAGGGGTCAGAACAGAATGATGTCGATGTCATGGAACTAGATGGTGGGAGCAGGAAAAGGAAGATTTTGGGAGAATTGGAGCAACCAGACGCTATGCTGCATTTGGCAAAGTGGGAGCTGCAGGAAAAACATTTCTTCATGCAGTCACCGGCTAAGTTAACAGCATGTGATTACCACCGGGAGCTCGACATGGTGGTGGTTGGATTCTCTAGTGGAGTATTTGGGCTGTACCAGATGCCAGACTTTGTGTGCCTCCACCTGCTGTCAATATCAAGAGAGAAGATCACCACTGCTATTTTCAACAGTTTGGGGAATTGGCTTGTATTTGGATGTGCCAAACTTGGGCAGCTTCTGGTGTGGGAGTGGCGGTCGGAGAGCTACATTTTGAAACAGCAGGGACACTACTTTGATGTGAATTGCATCGCATACTCACCAGATTCTCAGTTATTGGCCACTGGAGCTGATGATAACAAAGTCAAGGTGTGTGTGCTTAGCGATAGCATTTACGATCTCAATCATGCCCTGCTCTTCTTTTTTGATATGCATGATCTTGTTTGTGTGAACTCACAATCTCATCACACATGAGTTGTTGATATTTACATCTCATCACACATGAGTTGTTGATATTTACTCCTTTTTGCTCAATCCATTGAAACTGAATGTTACTTATGACAACCTTTTCCCTGATCATACTATCTAGTGCTTCGTGAGATAGCCAGAGAAACTTTGCTTCATAATTGAAGTCCAAATCGCTAAGCTGGTCCTCCAACTTCATGCAATTAAAAGTTAACTCTGTCCTTGCCTCATTGAGCTGCTTACTCGTACCACACATATTTCTCCAAATGAAAGAGTAGTGTCTACTATCGGTATTTGATGATAACATTAATTTTGCAAAAAGATTTAATAAATCTATTTATGTAGTGTTAATGTCCTGCACAGCAAGTTTGGTAATGTAACTGGTGTGTTTCAGGTCTGGACAGTTTCATCTGGGTTCTGTTTCATAACATTTTCAGAGCATACAAATGCTGTTACTGCAGTTCATTTTATGGCCAATAACCATTCTCTTCTAAGTGCCTCCCTTGACGGGACTATTCGAGCATGGGATTTGTTCCGCTATCGCAACTTCAGAACATTTACCACCCCTTCACCTAGGCAGTTTGTTTCTTTAACCGCAGACCAGAGTGGAGAAGTAATATGTGCTGGAACACTTGATTCATTTGAGGTGTGTATGCAGCAACCTTTATCCCCCCAAATTTTCATGTGTTATGCCATCAAGCTTCCTTGACAACCAAAACATTTCCGTGCAGATATATGTTTGGTCAATGAAAACTGGTCGATTGTTGGATGTACTCAGTGGCCATGAAGGACCAGTGCATGGTTTAATGTTTTCACCAATCAATGTAAGGATGCTTTGATATATTTTGTTACTTTCTTTTCAGAACTAGAATTAGTCACAAAAGTCACTACTTTATGATTCTGCAAGAGCATTTTGTTCCAGTTCAGTATTTTCTGTTCTGTATGCTATGTAAGTTCATCAAAAGCAATAACTGGGCTTTGTTTGGTAGGCTATTCTGGCTTCATCATCATGGGACAAAACTGTTCGCCTTTGGGATGTCTTTGAGAGCAAGGGTGCAGTGGAAACTTTTCAGCACTCACATGATGTTCTCACTTTAGCTTACCGGCCTGATGGAAGGCAGATAGCATGCAGTACTTTAGATGGCCTAATCCATTTCTGGGATCCATCTGATGGTTTGTTGATGTATACCATTGAGGGTCGCAGGGATATTGCTGGGGGTCGCCTCATGACTGACAGGAGATCTGCAGCTAACACAAGTAATGGAAAGTACTTCACAACGTTGTGCTATTCTGCTGATGGAAGTTGTGTTTTAGCTGGAGGAAACACCAAATATATTTGCATGTATGATGTTGGAGAACAGGTCAGCAAATCTTTCTTTGCATGATTGTATTTGTACCTTGATTGAAGCATAGTTTTATACCAACAACTGTGAGTGTATCTTCAGTTTTGGTCCTGCATTTTGGATACTCTCTGGATACTTGCTGGATATTATCTACTACTATTATCTAACCAATGTTCTATCTTTCTGTCTAATTTTTGAAATATTTACATGTTGTCACCATGCCATGATAGTTAGGAAACCAAATCTGAAGCTGTAGTAATCTGACTTTTCTCCATTTGCTGTGGTGAACATACTTTTAGGCTAAAATACATAACCACATGATCTTGACATTTTTTTTGCTTGTACACATAACTTTGTCTGAAATAATGCTAGAAGTCTTTCATTTATCTAGAGAAATTTCATTATGTACCACTGAAACTACATCATTCGTAAAATGCCATTCATTTTGCGTTGGCATCTTCGTAAAATACCTTTGTATGCGATGGAAGATAAGTTATAACCCTTGTTTTAATGTGTTTCTTTGAGCAGGTGCTGTTGCGTAGATTCCAAATCACTCGCAATCTCTCATTGGATGGAGTTCTTGATTTTCTAAACTCAAAGAAAATGACAGATGCTGGCGCACTAGATCTCATTGACGATGAAGACAGTGATGTTGAAGAAGGAATAGATCAGCAGATTAGAGGAAACTTAGGGCTTGGTTTACCTGGATCAATGGCAAATCGTGGAAGACCCATAGCTCGGACAAAATGTGTTAAGTTTGCTCCAACTGGAAGATCTTTTGCTGCAGCGACCACTGATGGTGTTCTATTGTACTCAGTTGATGAATCATTTATTTTTGATCCAACGGACCTTGACATTGATGTTATGCCTGAGGTATTACTTCATGCCCTTTCTTGTTGTCTATTGCCTATTGAAATTACTCTAATCCATTTGCAAATTTCTGTGTTTGGTATTTGTAGAAAGTAGAGGAAGCTCTTGCAGAAAACCAACAACAGAGAGCCCTTGTACTTAGCCTTCGGTTAAATGAGGACTCCTTGATTAAGAAGTGCATATTCTCAGTTGATCCATCTGATGTAAGAGCAATTTGTTCAGCAATTCCTTACAAGTATCTCCAAAGATTGATTGATGCTTTCTCTGGTCTCTTGGAAAGTTGTCCCCATCTGGAATTTATCCTCCTGTGGTCTCAGGTATCATCCTCATTTTCATTTTCTTCCCAAGATTATACCTGATGTTTTGGTTAATATACCATATATTAATCTCAATTCTTTTTCTTTGTATCATATAGGAGCTATGTAAGGTCCATGGCCACTATATTCAACAGAACTCCAGAACTTTGCTTCCTTCTCTGAAATCACTGCAGAAGTCTATAACCAGACTGCATCAGGATTTGGCAGATACTTGCTCTTCTAACGAGTACTTGTTGAAATATCTGTGCACTGCTGGTACAAAGAAGTAGGTTGCGCTGGGAAATAGTTCAGTGAGCAACATCTTTACCGCTCTTCCTGACTGTGATTTCTATAGGAGGTTGATGTGTTTGCAAACCCAGACACGCATGTGAGCTCTGACCACTTCAGTGGTTCTGCTTGAGACCTCTAGGGCTGGATTGGCATCTGTGCTTAATCCTGTGGGCAGGCAGTGTTCAGCATACTGAACTGAAGCAAGAATGCAACATGATCGATTCTCAGGACAAAGTTGAGCTGAGTCTGGTTTTGTCAGTGACCATTGTTAGCTGGCGATTTTGTATGTTTCCTCGGATCTGTGTTCGAATGTGTACCTAATCAGAGGAGGATTGATAGCCGATTTGTTAGAAACTAGTAGAGAAAAAATGTTGGGATCAAGGAAAGTTATGTAACTTTTGTTATCAAATGTTTGAATCAAAACCGAAAATTGATATTTGTCATGAATCAAATCGAAGATCTATGTTATATTCACTGCCGTTATTTTGTTCTGAAGTCTGGAATTTCCAGTGTCTGGCAAAAGTTGGATGGCGTTGATGGCTTATGGGTGTTTCCTCAGTGCTGAATTGGGGTAGGGGCAAGCCTTCCAAATGCTATCGATTTTTTTTACCTAGAATTTACATTACTATCTGCCATGAGATCGGCAGCAACAGTTATGGGGTGCTGAAGATGAACTGTGATGGTTCAAAGCACAGTCTAACACGGGTATCTGGGGCTTCATCATCCAAGATAGTGATGGTGATGTTGTGTTGACTGGCCGGGGAAAAATCAATCATTTTCTGAGTGCCTTCCATGCGGAGGTTATAGCGTGCTTGCTAGGACAATGAGTACAGGCCGCGGTAAATTTAGGCAGCAGATTCATCCTGGAGACCGACGCCTCGCTGGTTCAGCAGGAGCTAGCGGCACAAGGGGCGTGTGCAAGAACGGAAGGCGGCACAATTGGCACTTCACGTGCCGCGCCTTCCGGCACGACCGCGACTCCGCGAGGCCCTTCGCGCCGCCTGCAGCCGGGCCTCGCCGCCGGTTCTCGATCGCCCGCATCTGGTACTCGCGTCCATGCATCGCCCCACCACTGTAGCTGCAGTTGGAGACGGAGGTCGCCACCGCCGGAGTACGCCGGACCGGAGGTCGCGCTTGCTCATCTCCTCTGTGTGCTGCGTGCTTTGTACATGAGCCAGTCTGCCACTTTTTTCCGCCAGTTTTCCTAAAAAAAAAAGGGTGACAGACTGGCTCATGTACAAAGCACGCAGCATACAGAGGAGATGAGCAAGCGCGACCTCCGGTCCGGCGGTGGCGACCTCCGTCTCCAACTGCAGCTACAGTGGTGGGGCGATGCATGGACGCGAG
>JALGXP010000193.1:0-57424 GCA_023333625.1 Bothriochloa decipiens | reverse complement strand
TAATCATGCGTGTGGGCCATATGATTTAGGAGGTTCTGCCACAGCTGACGCGTGGGACCGAGCTGTCAGCTCCCTCCTTTTTCCACTTCTGGTTGACCGCGCGTCGCGTCCGTCGCACCATTTTTGTGCACCGCGCGCCTCCGCCGTCCGCCCAAGTACGGCCGCGTTCCGCGCCGTCCGTCTAACCGCCTGGTTGATCATGCCTCAGCCGAACCCTAACCCTAATCGTGGCCGCGCACAGCCGTCCGATGGGCATCTTCTGCCTCCGCCGTCCATGGCCGGCCGCCGTGCCTATTTAAAGAGGAGCACCCTGGCCTCTAGGGTTTCCCCATCGCCCCGCCGCCTTTGTGGAGACCTGCCGCCAGATCAGCCGAGCAAGAGAGAGAAAGAGAGAAGGAGGGAGGAGCAGGAAGGAGGCGCTGCCGCGCGGAGCTAGAGCGCTGCCGCCGCCGCCACCGTCCGCGCGCTGAGGAGGACCTGGGAGCGCCGCATAACCGCCTCGACGCCCCGGCTTCGCCTCCCCTGCACCGAGCCGCCACCAAGCCCTCGTCACCTGCCTCGACCGTCGCTGCGCGGGTAAGCATCCCCGCCCTCGCCCTGCTCGGCCATGGCCGCCACCAGTACATCATCGACGTTCTCGCTCCCCTTACCCCTGTTTCTTTCCTTACCGCGGCCAATAGCTTCGCCGTAGTCTAGAGCGTGTTCTAGGCAACCTCTTGGAGCCGGCACGGGCCACAGTTGGAGCCACGCACTTTTGCAGCTCCGGCCTCCCTGGACTCTGGCCGCCGGAGCGTCCGTCGTGGCCGCCGAGCCGCGCACGCCCTGCCATGCCTCGACTAGCCCCGGTAGCTAGCTCATGGAGATCCCAGCTTCTCCAATCGAAAGGCAAGAAGGAAGATGGAGACCAACGCCCGGCTTCGCCGGCAAATTTGGCCTCGTCGTCGCCAGACGCCGCTGCCGCGCCTCGCTGACCGCCACCGGCTTGAGGGTCGATTTCCCCGAGTTAGAGCACCTAGCCGACTAGCCACGTAGCTCAGCTAATGACCCGACATTCGTCAAGGGACCGTTCGACGAGTCGAGGGTCCGTTCGACGAAGTCGAGGGTCCGTCCGACGAGTCGAGGGTCCGTCCGACGAAGTCGAGGGCTCACCCGACAGTCGAGGGTCCGTCCGACGAAGTCGAGGGTCCGTCCGACATTCGTCGAGGGTCCACCCGACAAGTCGAGGGTCCGTCCGACATTCGTCGAGGGTCCACCCGACAAGTCGAGGGTCCGTCCGACATTCGTCGAGGGTCCACCCGACGAGTCGAGGGTCCGCCCCGACGAAGTCGAGGGTCCGCCCGATGAGTCGAGGACCTGGCTCTAATCGAGGACCTGGCCCGAGTCGAGGTTCCGGCTCGAGGCCAGAGGTTCAAGTCTCGAGGGGCGCACTGTTCTCGAGGGCTGCCCATTCGTGCGAACGAAGTTCCGTCTTCGAAGGCAGGCCCGTTCGCCGGGCGAAGTTTCGCCCTCGAGGCCAGTCCGTTCGCCCGAGCGAAACTCCGTTCTCGAGGGGTCGCCCGGACCGCCACCTCGAGTGTACAGTAGCCGACCCCACCTGGCCCAGATCCAGCCCTGTCCAGACCCTCCGAGGCCCGGTCGAGACCCGTCAACGTTGACCGTTGACCTGGCCCCACCTGTCAGTGACCAGATACGTGGGCCCCACCTGTCAGCCACTGACTGGGTCCCCCGTCAGTGCTGATGTCAGCATGACGTCAGCATGACGTCAGCACATCCCCAGCTGCACTGTTCCTGCACGCCACGTGGCCCAATCAGGAGCTGCCACGTGTCAGCACCAGGTTAATCTGCCCTTTTTCTTTTTCAGAAAATAGAATAAACTTCGGAAATTCATAACTTCTTCATACGAACTCCAAAAAATATAAACCAAGTGTCCAAATTTTCATAAAAATGAGCTCCACGTCATAGGCTTATGTATGAGTGCATTTGGAGTTATTGAATTTTATTGCTTCTTTGTGTTGACTCTATAGGAGCCGCTGACGCGGCTATTATGTCTCTTTCAGAGGAGGAGCAGCTCGAGGAGGATGACTACGAGTACGAGGAGAAGCTCGGAGACGACTTCGCAGGTGCCACACCCCACCTAACCTCGTAGATCCTATTACGCATGGCATAATATCTAGTTGCTAGTGCTCTAATTATGAATATCACCTGATGATAGGTTGCATGATAGCACTGCCTGATGAGCCTTTACCTTATCACAACCATACTCCTGCACACCTGCTGATAGGCTAGACGCTTGCTTATTTTACTTATGATGCTTTACTTCTACTACGCTTATATCTGTGTGATGATGATGCGTGGTGGAGAGTATGGTCATATGGTTAAGGCACGTGGTGCCACTTTACTCGGGGAGAGTGCTGCGTGCGTCTTGGGTGTGTGGTGAGGGTTGAGTCGATCAGACAGGATTCTACGACGAGCCACGTGGGCGAGTCTTGCCGGGGAATGTGTCCTGGGCATTCCCGTGTGAGGTGCTTGTGGCGGGCACATTGTGAGGTATAAGGAGATCCCGGGGGTGAGAACCTTCGTGGAGCGAAGCCCCAGGTAGGAGGTGCTGTTGTAGCACGGACTATTGTAGTCCCAAAAGAGAAGATAATCCTGTCTGATCCCCCCTAGGACCTGATATCTCTTGAGGACCGGAACCTTGGGACTTACGTGCTCACCACTCGCTCTTGAATGGGCGGGAGACGGATGTCTGACTAGCTAGGACGATGCCACTACTACTAGGTTGTTAGCAGAAAGTGTCGGAAGGTACGGGCGTGGAGACCCACACCCTCCTTAGACAGCATAGTGACCACAGGGGCCCGGTACTATGTCTCACAGTCTCAGTGTGCCGTGGTACCTATCCGGGATGTCCCAGTACTGAGTGGTAGGGTGGCATCGCACCTGTTAGAAAGCAGCCGGAATCAGCTTAGGCGGGGCACCGCCGATGATAGTGATCTTGTGGTTATGGGAGTACACGCTCTGTAGAGTTTATGAATCTATATATAGTCCGTGAGCCACTGGTATGGCTCTTTCCTAAGACCCACGCTTCTCGGGAGTAGTGAGAGGAGTCCTTCTATTTCTTCCCCTGGTGTTACCCTTCCGGCTGTGAGCCGCTGAGACAGGCTCCGAGAGGGAGTTGAACCTGTCGACTGAGTGCGAGAGGGTGAGATGTGTGTGATGGTGATGGAATGGGTTTGGATGTGTGGATGAGATGGATAAAAATTTGATGAATTATATTATATAATATTGGTCACTGTTTGCATAGGAAACTACAGCCACATATTAGGTCAATTTGATTATATCCTTTGCATCCCACCAAATACTACATAGCAAAAGCAAAGCATAGGGTGGGAGATGTGGCCAGTACAAACCGTACTGAAAATTATTTGGCAGGTGAGCCCGACTACGACTATGACGACGAAGAGGAGTAGATGTCTCGTTCCTACGCTCAGGCTTCTTTTTGGAGATTTTATTGTACTTCCGCCTTTCGTAGCTGTTCCAGACGCTGCAGCTACTCTGATGATCCCGCCAGTGTGGCGATGAACTATTTATGTAATCCCTTCTAATTGTATTCTTTTGTTCGATGTATGGATCCTGTATCGACTATTGCGAGATAATGAGATGGTTTGATGCTTCGAACTATTATATTATCCGTCATTATGTGTATTTTCCCTTCGTGAAAAATTGAGGATGTTTCATGCATATACTACTTTATGCGCCACAATGGTAGATTTGGTACAACTCAAGAGCAACCTACCGTCACCGATCTAAACACGGAGGTGAAAGAAAATTAGGTGGAGAAATTTTTATTTTTTATAGATAATAAGGGTATAGATATGCATGTATATCGTATGTCTCTCTGTATATATATTATATCTATATTATTCTTATAATATTTTGTTTATTTGAACTTATTGATTATAGTGCAATGTTTTCTCATTATAATAAAATAACATTAATCGACTTACCGGTTGCAGTTGCAAAAACTAAGTTCTATATTTTAAAAGATCCTGAATCTATTTTTAAAACTAGATCCAAATTTTTCAGTAAGAATTTTCAGTCCAAATACCCACTAACAGACTCAAGATAGAACCGCCAGTCATTTCCTGCTGGCTGTCATGCTTGTCAAGCGACGAGGCGCAGCAAAACGCAAACCGGACAGGTTGGTTAAATGGTTAGCCGCCGGCATCAGGTACCCTACCAGTCAGTGAGACATACGAGCGGCTATGGGTACCCGACGCCACGTCCCTGCAACTTCACACCGAACAGCAGAGGTAGGAGAGCAAAGAGAGAAGAAGAGGAAGAGCACTTGCTAGGGGCAGCGGGCAGACGCGGCGCCGGCGCGCTCCCCTCCCAAGACCCCCTCCCCGGCTGGTCTTGCCGGGAGTAAGGGGAACGAAGCCGCCGGCGCGGGATGGAGCCCAGGCCGTCTTCGGCGGCGCATGGTGACGCGCCCGCGGTCGAGGCCCCCCGCCGCCGTGGCGGCGGCGGCAAGCGCAAGTCGGCCGGGTCGTCGTTCACGCCGTCGAAGCGGCAGGCCAAGGAGCGGCACGCTGCCTTCCACGTGCCCCCGCATCTTCTGCACAGCGGGCCGCTGACCCGCGCCGCGCGCCACTCGCCGCACAAGCTTGCGGGCACGCCGCCGGAGTCGGGACCAGCGTCGTCGGCGGCCGAAACTGGGGACGGGGTGAGCGGCGGGCAGGCGCAGGTTGATGCGATCCGGCCCGAGACGGAGGAGACGCCGGCCCCGGAGCTGCCGCTGGTGGACGAGGTGTTCGAGGCCGTCCGATCCCGTGGCGCCGGCGTCCATGTGGTCCCTACCTTTGCTGGTGAGTCCTTTACGCCACGAAGACTGCTGTGATCTCTCGATTAGGCTGTGAATTTGGGATGTTCATGACTAGTTGGGGATATTCTGAAGAGGCGTTCTGTAGTGTTCACTGTGAACCCACCCCCCTTTTAGCTTATTGTTGTGCAATTTGAACCTTGTTATCGGAGACCAGCTAAATTGGTGTGCGTAGTTGCTTCATGATGTGTTGATTACTGGTGTTTTTGGTATATAGCTTTATTTAGTGGCATGCTGCTAATTTAAGTAGTTTACTCTCTGAACCTGGAATTTTATAACATGCTGTTAATTGAAGTATCTAGCTGCTTTAACTGTTAATCTGTTATGTAGCTTCATGCTGTTAATTTAAATGGTAATAATTTGCTTTTGAGGTTTCTTGTACCAAGGGGGGCTGATCCATGTTGCATTTTTCTCAGTGCATGTGACCAAGCTCAGTAGCTACAATACCTATATCTATGTTCAGTTGTCCACTCTATGGCTTTACTGTATGCCCAGTTTATCGCTCAGTTAGGATAAATACATGTTACTTCTCTAACTTATAGCTAACTTGGACAAAATCAAGGTTTGTGGCATGTATTGCAATAACTGATGCAAACTTCCAGCCATTTTGTTTGTGTCAAATTGTTTGATTTTGAGAAATTATTCAGAGTTCTGCTCTGTTGCCATTTGCCAGTATCTACTATGTGTTGTTTTAATACGTTGTCTGATGTCTGATGGAAGCAATAAAATGGCTGCCTAGAGATTAAAAAAACAGTTAAATCAGTTGGCCAGTAAATCTGATAGTACCATGCTCTACCCATAGTAAGTCTGATATGTTGTGTGATTTCAGTAGGCCAGTAACTGCTTTGCAATACGTTAAATGTTAATCACTGTATAACTCCTAATTTCTTCTAGTGTACAGCTTCTGACTATTCAAGGCATATTAGCAACCATTTCTATAGGATCTATAACAGGCTCAATATCTCGTGTGTAATTCATGTTTATTTTTTACTCAAGGCATATTATCATCTTTTTTGGGGGGTAGAATTGAAGAATTCAAATAACTCAGCAGACAAAGCATTCCAGTGATTTATGCTGACTTTCAAGGTCCCACATTCAACTGTATTAGTCGTGAATCTTGTTTCTCTTCTCTACTTATTGCTTAAGGTAAATTGGGTCTCGGAATGAAAAATACAAATAATAACCCTTTCTTCCACAGGATGGTTTTCATGGAAAGAAATCCACCCGGTTGAGAAGCAGACCCTGCCTTCTTTTTTTAATGGAAAATCTGAGAAGCGGACACCTGAGGTATATTTGGCGATTAGAAATTCGATCATGATGAAATTTCATGCCAATCCTCAATTGCAACTTGAGTCTAAAGATCTGGTCGAGTTGTCAATTGGGGAGACCGATGCTCGGCAGGAAGTCTTGGAATTCTTGGATCACTGGGGCTTGATAAATTTCCACCCTTTCCCACCAGCTGGAAATGAGGAGAGTAAGCCAGAGGAGGGCCAAGACAATTCTAATGATGAGAAAGCTTCTTTGATCGAGCAGCTATTTAAATTTGAATCAGTTCAATCATATATGACGCCTTTACCGAAGAAAGAAGATGTGGGACCTCCACCCCCTCTGCCTAGCTTGTTTCCTGAACCTTTACTCATTGAAGATGTGGTTGCAGCAGCTGAGCCTTCTGTTGAGTACCACTGCAACTCATGTTCAGTTGATTGCTCACGAAAGCGCTATCATTGTCGGACTCAGGTTCGGACTTTTTTGATTCAGTGCTGTAGTCCCTTCTGAACTTCTCTTGTATGTTTCATCAGCTTGTGTATACTGCAGCATTATATATCTGCATTTTGGATTCAGTATAAGTGTCGCAGGTTACAGTATGTGGAGATAGCACTGTATTATTTGGAGGCAGACTGGTTTCTTGTATACATATATTTTTTTCAGTGTTGTTTTCTCCTCCTCATCCCAAGTTGATTGGGCACAATCTATACTGCGTAAAGAACAGCTATTACAGCATTGGGTATGGAATTTGGATGCAAGTAACCTGCCATCTATGAATTCCGAATCTATCAATTTGATTTGACTTTATCTTTCTGAAGCACTTCTCTGTGGCCTGTACTGCTTACCTCATCTTTGTGATGTCAACCTTTTCTTGTCACTGCCATTGTTTAAGAAACAGGAAGAGTTGTGTTTTGAATCTATCGATTGGTAATATTGTTTTTTTTCCTTTCCTCTATGCAGGCAGATTTTGACCTCTGTTGTGATTGCTATAATGAAGGGAAGTTTGATCCAGGGATGGCCAAAACCGATTTCATCCTCATGGATTCTGCAGAAGTTTCAGGTGCTAGTGGTACTAGTTGGACTGATGAGGAGACATTACTTCTTTTAGAAGGTTTGGAAATTTTTGGTGGAAAATGGGCTGAGATTGCTGAACATGTTGCTACTAAGACAAAAGCACAATGCATGTTGCACTTTCTTCAAATGCAAATTGAAGACCGCTTCCATGATGGCGAAGATATTAATCAAAACATCCCAGTAACAGTAAGTACAGAGCAAGCCACAGCTGAGAAAGACATTGCTGAAACATCTGATAAAATGGAAGTTGAAGATAAAGTGGAAGGAAGAGATACTGCAGATGAGAAGGCCTCGGAGAAAACAGAGGGAAGCTGTGAAGAAACAAAAACTGAAGATGCAAGTGTTGTTGTAAATAAAGATACTCAAAATTCAGGTGGCAAAGATTCAGGTGCATCTCCAAGCACTGAAGAGCCAAAGCAATCTTCTGATGAGCAACCTATAGTAAAGGAAAATTCTGCAGATGTAGAAACTTCTGGTGAAAAACTATCAAATGTTGCTATTGATATCCTAAAATCTGCATTTGAGGCTGCTGGTCACAGCCCAGAATATGAAGGCTCATTTGCTGATGCAGGAAATCCAGTTATGGCACTAGTAAGTATCATACTGATTGTTATTTTTAGTTATTCATACAGTATGTACTGCCCAAGGGCCTAAGATATGTCTGTGCAGGCAGCGTATTTAGCTGGTCTTGTGGAAGATAACAACACTACCACTTCATTCCGTAGTTCACTAAAAGCTATATCTGAGGTGTCTCCTGCGCTCCAATTAGCAAGTAGGCACTGTTTTATTCTTCAGGATCCACCAAATGAACTCAAAGACACTTGTGCTAGTGTAAGGTAAGCAATGCTTGCACCTATTTGCATAGAAGTGCTCACAAGTTTTTTTCTGAGATATAAATGAAATGTTCACTTGGCAGTAAGAAAGAAACAGATAGTGATCAAACAAAAGACGAGGTTATGATTCAGAATTCATTTGATACTGAGAAAAAAGAGATCAACGAGAAAGAAGATAAGTCTTTATCTGGAGAAAAGAAAAACAATTCATCCATGTCACAAAATGACCACCAAGAATCAGACATTAAGAGCGTCTCAGGTGATGATTCCGCCGTAGTGGAGCCGAAAACCAATGATGCTAAGGAGTCAGATGATTCAACACCTATGAGTGCAACCGGCACTACAAAAGGTTTAATAAGTTCCATGAAAGATTCAGTTTCCTGTAGATAATGCGAGCGAATGTGATTTTATTAGCTTCTCCAGATGTTGCTGCAGGTAATACTGAACAAGCGAGTGACTTACCAAGTGTCGAGGTGGAGGATCCTGACAGTTCGTCTTTAAAAGGCAAGGATGAGCTCAATAAGACTGAAGATGCAGTGGCGACACCATCTACAATACAGGAACAGAAACACAGCCTAACACTGGAAAATGGCGATAAGGAAGGTACTTTATCTGTTTTTTCCCCTCGTAACACTCTCAGAATGAAACCAGTAAACTATAACCACTCGGTTTCAATTAGAGCTTATTTATCTTTGCTTCCTTTTCTATAGCTCTTGGCTTTATTGAAAGGATGGAGTTATTTACTAACCTGGAGGTGACTATTTGCCTACTTAATTACATTTACAGCTGTGACTAATTCACGGATTAGGCATATTGCTGACTTTACTGGCTAGGATTCCTTATTCTACAATATGTCTATTGCAATTTTCTAGCATGACATTGGATGGAGCTTCATCCAAGTGGCAGTAGATGTACCAGAATAAGCCCTGCTGATTGCTACATTACTACTGCATATTTTTTTCCCTGATTAACCAGTATGAGATTAAATATTTTACTCCATAGTTGCTATTGTGTGCTACTTATTCCCTCCACCCTGCGAAGGGTGTTTGTGATAAATGACATTGTCGTTATCCATTTTTAGCTGACTTCCTTTTTCGATATATTGTCTATCTTCCAGAACCTAACAACATTGAAAGTGTAGTTGCCGATGAAGAGAAGGGATCTATAGTGACTGCCAACCAAAATGATTCCATAACTAGGCTCAAACGAGCAGCAGCCACTGCTGTTTCTGCAGCTGCTGTGAAAGCTAAGTTTCTCGGTGATCAGGAGGAATATCAAATTCGAAGGCTGACAGCACTTATGATTGAAAAGCTGGTAATATGAAAATCCAATGATGGAACTGTACCTGCTTCTTGCTGTGTGTTCTGTAGTACTAGGATCTATCTATGGTTCTTATTTGTGATTCTTGTTTTTGTGCAGTTCCAAAAAATAGAAGTGAAGATGTCGTTGTTTTCAGAGATTGAGCAGGTGGTCCTTCGAACAAGAGAGTATACCGAGAAGACCAGAAAGAAGCTCCTAATGGAACGAAATGCCATTATTGCAGCTCGGATGGGTGCACTACCATCTAGGCCAAACCAGCCTGGTGTAGCCGGAAACAGGTTACCACCTGGATATGGCAACCGTCCTGTAAGGCCTCCAAGCGCAATGCCGCGGCCTACCAGCTGAGGAAAATCCGGATTCAGGATACCCAGTGATTTATTATACTCCATTCTTTTAGAAGCATACCTCAAAGACTAAAACCTACCAGCTTGTTGTAGCATTTTTCTAGAAAGTACATTGTACAATTGTCTGTATTACTGCTTCTATGCAAATTCACCATTTTTCACTTAATTTCCGATGTAATTGCTTGTACTAAACTTCCACAGCTGTTTTAAACCTTGAATCAGATAGGGAAAATACATTTTTCTGCAATGAACAGTCCACTGACATTAACGGCGTTATTTCTGCTCAGTTTGCTCGAACCTATTTCAATGGATCCGATTTACCCCCTAGTGAGTTTAGAGTTCATTGTCTGTGGGATGACAAAACAGGATATCCTTCTGTTATAAACAATGCTTCATGTATTTGTAATCATTATTATGTTTGTATATCAATGATTAATTTAGTATTACATGCTCCGTATCAATAGAAATAATTGTGAATTGTTTCCCTCACCTCCGACTAGTTGCCTAATTTCCATGAGGCCTCGTTTGGATCCTGAAATTAAATTCATTGTAATAAATTATAGTTTAGGCATATGTCTAAAATATGCTATATAATTTCTATAACTTCAATTAAGTTGGAGAGTACAAACATAGCATGGTGATCTATATAATCTATTTTCATCTCTGGCCATATGAATTTGAGATAGGTAACAAGGACTTTAGTTATTGGTTAGGTTGGTGTACCTTTGCTTGAAGTTGTCTTAGACCCTGACATGAGAACATAAATATAGGTTGCCGCGTATGGTGTTGAGCTAAAAGGATTGTTAGGTAGCTGGGAGTGAGTAATGGTAACATACAAGTTGGCTCCTTTAATTGGGATGTGAATGTTTGTGTTAAATAAGTTGGTCAATCGGTGCTCATATCTTCATGACTTCCCTAAGGCCTTGTTTGGATGCTAGTGTTAAATAAGTGGCTGCTTGGTGAAATCCATATAGCTAAATTGCATAATTACATTTCATTGGTTTCTTCCATATAGCTAAATTGCATAGTTACAGTTCATTGGTTTCTTATGTCCATATAGCTAAATTGCATAGTTACAGTTCATTGGTTTCTTATGTTCAGTTATTCATGCCACGTTTTTTAAGGGAAAATTTTATCCATCATTATTTCTAGACATGATATCACACTAGGAAACCAAGATTACAAACTCATTTTCTGCGATAAATAGGACAATTGATTGTGAGATCTTGGCGCTAAATAGGACATCACACTAGGAGTAAAGATTAAAGAAGGTCAGGTTGTGCTGTCCTCAATCTTAACCATTTCTCTTTTTTTTTGTTTAGGTAGACACGTTTTCCAATGCTCTCACGGCTGCAAACGACGAGGTGAAGCAGCGTCTGAAGTCTGAACTCTGTGTCCTGGCCGATCGGCCTCAAGCTCCCAACGGTCAAAATGTCTTTACTCCGATGCGCCATTCAAAAGACCAAAAGGGTAGTAGCCAATTTGAACGCAGGTCGGCTGAGCAATACCGTGCGGCAAATGCATCCCCACCTCTGCTGCTACGGTGCAAACCGCGTACTAGACCCTTTCCGTGCGATTTGGCCGGAGACGTCCACCCAGTCCCACATGTCAGTGAGACGCTGTCCAGTGGACCTGGTCTATCGCTCGGATATGCCATACCGTTCCCCTCTGCAGGAGTGCAGGGATCGAGGCGGCCTGGCAGGCTCCCGTGCTCCCCATTCACGAGCCACCATCCCCAAACACGCGGGGTGGGTTATTGCGCCCTCTAACTGACGCGTGGGGTCACACCTATGGACCCAGAATGACAGTGGCTAAACAGATCTACAGCGGCTGTACCCGTATCACTGCAAGTGAGAAGTTTACGGATCGCGCATTTTGAAACTGTAGCGGACCCACGACCGAAAATGACGGATGTACCCCAGCACGGCCCACTGTTGATCGCTTGATGCCAGCCTACCTGAGTAAGCGGCAGAAGAGTAAATGGATGGACAATCCGAGGGCTATTCTGCATCCATCTCCTCGAACTTTCCCGCCTGATGAAACCCTCTCGCCTCCTTGCCGTCTCCTAAATATAAGGCCACAGTCCAGTACCCACCAGTCTCTGTTCTTGGCCCTGTTCGTTCCCCTTCTATTTCTCGTCTCAACCTGAATTTTTTTATACTGATTAAATTGTCTTCAGTCGAGGGAAAAATCAAGTGGCAAGGTATTTGTTTTCCTCTTCGAATTGCTCTTGATGGAATGCTAATGAATCCGATGGCTGTCAGATTTATAGCGGTTATTTTCTTCTTCTTCTTTTTTTTTTTTTTTGGTACGCCAACACTTTATCTGAATCCTCCATCGGAGAGTACGATCTCCGCCTGTTTTATTGTATACTCCCAATTTTTGTTGCTAGTTTGGCACTACTGGTTTAGGGTTCTAGTCTCTTCGTGTGAGGTAGTACTGGTACTGATCTGATGAAGTCGGGATGAAATGTGGTTTAGGGTTTTAGATCGATTGCTGATTTGGGATTCTGTGTTGAAACATTTCGGCAGGGCTTGATCTGGTGGACGACCCATGGTGGAAGGGATGGTAGTTGCCGTGCCGAATGGGGTGAAGGCCGATGGCACCGCCGCCGCCAAGGCAGATTCTCCTAAATCCGTTCTGGAGGATGAGGTGATTATTTGGCCTGCAGATTTATGTGTTTTGTGTGTCGAAATTTTCCAAAGATTTTTACCTTTTGGGCTGTTTATAGTGCTGACTGATGATTTTTTTGGGGTGCAAAATCAGAAAAATTCTGTGTCCAAGAATGGGAATGCCTCCTTTTCCTCAGAGTCAGTTAAGAAAGAGCAGGAGGAACAGAGCTCTGACGATTTTGTGGATGCAAGTTCGTGTCTGCCTGTTGACCATGAAATTGACAGTGCCAAGCAGGATAAAGTTGATGATATCCTGGATGCAAGTTTATCTATCCCTATTGACCTTGAGGCCAAGAATGGTGATGTATCCCTGATCACAGAAGCAATGAAAAAGGAAGAAGAGCAGCTTGAGGAGGCGCGGATTAAAGCAGAAGAAGAAGAGGAAGCCAGGAAGAGGGAAGAAGCTGCAAAACATGCTTTTGATCCTAAGGCACGGTATAGCAAATTAGATGAACTGCTGACGAAGACCCAGATGTATTCAGAGTTCCTGCTGGAGAAAATGGATAATATTGCTGATGTATGCATCTCTCATTGTGTGCTGACTATTTTTTATACTTCATTGCTCTATTTATTTGTGTTTCTTTGCTGATGATCATGCTGTTGCATGTTTGTTAACCAGGAAGTCGAACCTCAAGTTGAAGAGCCACCAGTAGAGGAGAAGAAGAAAGGACGTGGCCGGAAGAGAAAAGCTAATGCTGCGCCACAATACAATGACGTGAGTGCAGGATTCATAAATTATTTCCCTGTTTTTTCTTTTTGCTTGGTGCCTTCTATAGTATAGACTATGCGGATGTTATGTTGGGCATATAATTACTACTGCAATGTCTCTCTGCTATTCTGAATTTCCACCATCATACAGGTTTTTTGTGCATGTGGGGGTTATAGCAGGGATGATAATGTGCTGGTTTGTTTCAGTTGTAGCATCCTTCTGTTCAGCACAGGTGCATCTGCATTCCTCAGGCATAAGAATTAGGATATCAGGATGTATTTCATGGTTTGTTCGATTGTATATGATTATGATGGAGCTTCCTCTGTAAGCTAATACACAAGAAAAAGAAGGGTTGACAAATAACTAATATTCACAGATTAAACCTTGTGCTGCTTTTTATCAGTTCTGACAACTATAACAACCGTAAATAAAATATTTTTTTTCAGAAAAAGGCTAAGACAGCAGTGGCAGCCATGCTTACAAGATCTCGTGAAGATCGCCTTGCTGATGATTCTACTCTCTCGGAAGAAGAAAGGTGGAAAAAAGAGCAAGCCAATCTTGTGCCTTTGATGACTGGTGGGCAGTTGAAGTCATACCAGATCAAGGGTGTGAAGTGGCTAATTTCGTTGTGGCAGAATGGGCTAAATGGCATACTTGCTGACCAAATGGGCCTTGGGAAAACAATCCAGACAATCGGATTTCTTGCTCACCTGAAGGGGAAAGGCATGCATGGTCCATACATGATAATTGCTCCTCTTTCCACTCTCTCAAATTGGGTGAATGAGATCTCGAGGTAATTATCTCAAGGCATTCATTCGGCACCTTATTATTAATTAATGTTCTAATAGTGAGACACTTGATTCCAGGTTTGTTCCATCTATTACTAGTATCATTTATCATGGAGATAAAGTGGCCCGGGCTGAGATAAGAAGAAAATTAATGCCTAAAACTGCCGGTCCTGATTTTCCTATAATAGTGACTTCATTTGAGGTTGCCATGTTAGATGCAAGGTTTCTTGCTCACTATAAGTGGCAGTACGTCGTTGTGGATGAGGTGACGGAAAAAACAGACTTGCTCTATATTATTACTCTTTTATGGCCTTTTTCCAATTTTGTATTCATGTGTCAGTTCTATGATTTCTACAGGGGCATCGGTTGAAAAATTCCAAGTGTAAACTACTTAGGGAGATGAAACGCATACCAATGGCTAACAAGCTCCTTTTGACTGGGACACCACTTCAGAACAATCTGGCAGAGCTGTGGTCACTATTGAACTTCATTTTGCCTGATATATTCTCATCGCACCAGGAATTTGAATCATGGTATGATTCACAGTATCATTTCAGCTGGCCACCATTACCCATTTGTGATTATGTTGTTCCATTTGTAGTCGCAGTTTTCAGAACTGAGGCACAAATACCAATGAGTGGATGCACTTTTGCACTCATCTGTGATTTATGCCATCTTGTGGCATTCTGTCCTTCGGTTGACTCTAATCGTTATTGAAGTAGAATTTTAGCTTAGCTTTATTCCGGTGTGCCCTTGATAGCTTTGTTAATTATTTATTGGTCATTCAGATTCATAGAGGCTTGGTTTCTGGTCCTTAAAAAACTATCTTTGTGTGGTATAATACATTCTGTTAAAAAAGGTTTCCAAGTGCATTCTAAGTTTCATCACCATGCTTTGATGTACATGGTTACATTGAATTAATAGAACCTGTGAATTGGGATGTCTAACGCATAAGAAGGTTGCTCCAGTTGAAATGCAATTTCCTAGAGTATCAGACATTCAGACCTTTTTTTTTTTGATAAACAGACATTCAAACTTGTGTTGCTGATATATTGTGCACTCACACATCATATTTGTTGCCATGTCTGTTGAATCTCAGTAAAGATGCATCAATGGCCCATTTACATTTGGTTCTGAGTTCTGACACACTACTTACCAAAATGCACTGATTGTCCTTCATAATATTAACATGTTTCTGAGGAATAATAATATAATAGATGGTGTCGCAACTTGGTCATTATTGCTAAATATAAGTATTATATGCATTATATTTGATTTGGTCTGCTTCTGACACCTATCTTCTTGAAGGTTTGATTTCTCTGCGAAAGGAAGTGAAGAAACTGAAGAAAATAGAAGGGTCCATGTTGTTTCAAAGCTTCATGCCATTTTGCGTCCATTCCTTCTGAGACGGATGAAGGAGGACGTAGAACAGATGCTTCCACGGAAGAAAGAGATAATTATTTATGCTAACATGACTGAGGTTCAGAAGCGAATCCAGGATCACTTAGTTGAGAAAAGCTTTGATGTCTACTTGAATGAAGAATCAGATATTGGTATCACATTCACATTTATTCCCGTTTAAACTTGTATTCCATTATATCTCTTATTTAAACTTTGTAAGTTGACATTATTTTGGTTTACTGTAGTGTTGCAGAAACCTGGCATCAAGGCAAAGTTAAATAGTCTCTGTATTCAATTGAGGAAGAACTGTGCTCATCCTGATCTTTTGGAAGCTGCATTTGGAACAACAAGTAGGCCCACTTTGTTTTGTTAGTTTGCGTGCTTGTTTTTTTTCTGATTTCTCGTTACATTGTTGTCGTGTTTTTGCAGGCCTGTATCCACCGGTTAATAAGCTTTTAGAGCAATGTGGCAAATTTCAACTTCTGGACAGGCTACTAACTTCCCTACTTGCACGCAAGCACAAGGTATGGTTTTATCGTGAACATGTTACCGAGGTGTTTCTTTTTTTAATATTTCTTATCTCAACTTTGGATCAACTGCTATGTATTTGTAGGTTCTAATATTCTCACAATGGACAAAAGTTTTGGACATTGTTGAGTATTACCTAGATTCGAAAGGCCTCGGGGTTTGCAGAATTGATGGTAATGTTAGGTTGGAAGAGAGGCGGCGGCAGGTAACATGCTAGCCTATGCCAATATATTTTTCTAACTCTGAGGAATTGCAATATGCTTGGTTGTACTGTGTTAGAGATTTTGGTACATGTATAGGTTAACGACTTTTACTTGCGCCATTCTGATGGCACTAGTATGTAATGACTAATCACACATTCTTTATATACAAAAAATGTCTTTCTTGTGATTGTGACTAGTGTAATGTTATTTTATTGGTACACTGTTTTTTGTTCAGCATGATTGTTACTGAAGCTTCCCAATTTCTCATTTCACCTCAGCACATCCAAATGGCAAATTCTTTAGTTGGTCAGTGCCACACTTACCCTACAACGATCCAACCACAATTTCTGAAAATCCATGATTGCAGTAGCTAGGAAGCACAACACTACCTGTTGGGTAAATACTAAAACAATAAAAGTTGTTTTATGAGCTTTTGTGTTGCTTCTTTTTTTTTTCTGCTTGATGATCATCTATCTGTCGCCACTTTTACTTGACAAAAAATCTCTTGCTATTTTTTCTGTTGCAGATAGCAGAGTTTAATGATTTGAATAGCAGTTTGAATGTCTTCATTCTGAGCACACGGGCTGGTGGGCTTGGTATCAACCTTACTTCTGCTGATACATGTATCCTATATGACAGCGACTGGGTAATTCTCTGTCAAGACTATTATACTCATCAGAAAAAGAATGTTCATAAGATGCTGATTGACTTATTAACTTTCTATTCTAATATGCTGCACTTTTACTTGATCCTCCAGAATCCTCAGATGGATCTGCAGGCAATGGATCGATGCCACCGGATTGGTCAAACACGCCCAGTGCATGTATATAGGCTGGCAACCTCACATTCTGTTGAGGTATGGTTCAATGATGTGTTTTGAGACTTGTCACATTGTCTATTGTCTCAGATTTACTTAGCTTTTCACCATTTGCAGGGACGGATCATCAAGAAAGCTTTCGGGAAGTTAAAGCTAGAGCATGTGGTGATAGGGAAGGGACAGTTTGAACAAGAAAGAGCAAAGCCCAACGTGTTAGAGGTAACCATTTTAATCATAACTCCTAAGTATATTTAAGTGACTACTACTGTGTAGACGACAACAAAGCAAATGCACATTGAAAAATTGTCGTTGGTGTCTTTTTCCCATGGGATGCAGGAGGCGGAGCTGCTGGCACTGCTTAGGGATGAGCAGGACGAGAAAGACAGGATGATCCAGACCGACATCAGCGATGAAGACCTCTTGAAGCTGATGGACCGGAGTGACCTGTGCGGACCACCTGGTGCTGTCGATGCCGCACCACTGATCCCACTGAAAGGCCCTGGCTGGGAGGTCGTGGTCCAAACCAAGAGCGGTGGCGGTATGCTCTCGTCGCTCACCAGCTGAGCGATGTTGGCACCATGTTTGGGTGCCCATTTTGCTAGCTACTCATCAAGCGGACGATGAGGCGCCTGTTGAACGATGTTCAGGCGGATATTTTGCATATATGCCCCGGAAAAAAAAACTATTGATCTGGGTGTTGAGCCTAGGTTAGGCTTGCTGTGAACTTCTAATGAGTGGAGCCGGATGTCCTCTGTCTGTATGATAGTCCTTTCTATATGACTGGAGCACTAATGTAGGTTTCTGTTGTTTCAACTGCCATGCCTCGGAGAACCAAATAGCGTTTGGTGTCCTTATTATCGGCAGAAGGTCTGCACCAAATAGTGTTTGCTATATGACTGGAGCCGGATGTCACTGTCTGCCAGCTGAGGCTGTCTCCAACAATGAACACCTAAAAACAACACCTATTTCAGGATTTGGGCTATACACAGTAAAAAATTCCCCACCTAAAACTTTCCCATCTCCAACAGTCAACGCAAAAGGAGAACGCAAGTCTAATCTTCTTCCTCGCCTCGCGCTCCCAGGAACCCGGCATCGCGCCACCACCTCCCTTCACGAGTTCGTGACGAAGGTGGCTCGGGCAAGGGCGGCCCCTGGTTCGGCGGCGAACCGGCCGGGATAGGCCCCGGCTGTGGCATCCACTTGCGGCGGCGACCGAGCTCGCCACCTAGGCGAAGGTGGCCTCACCTTCCAGTGGCGACCGAGCTCGCCACCCGGGCGGAGGTGGCCTCCTCTTCCAGCGACGACCAAGCTCGCGACGAAGGTGGCTCGGGCAAGGGCGGCCCCTGGTCCGGCGGTGAACCGGCGCGGATAGGCCCCGGCTGTGGCCTTCCCTTGTGGCGGCCTCCCCTTGTGGCAGCGACCGAGCTCCCCACCCGGGCCTCACCTTTCGGCGGCGACCGAGCTTGCCACCCAGACGAAGATGGCCTCCTCTTCCAGCAACCGCGTGGCTCGCATCTCCACACCCTGCCTCGCCGTGCCGACAGCTCCCCGACGCGGGCCCGCCTCGCGGTCGTCGACTTGTTGTCCGCGGGCCGTGCAGGTCCGCCGCGCTGGCCGCGGGCTCGCCTCACCGTCGATGACTCATCGTCCGGGCCGCCTCACACCGACGCTTCCATAGGCCCACCACTACGTGCGCGAGAGATTGCATCGTGGAGAGAGAGGCGACCCAGTTTTGCGCTCCGCCTCGTCTGTGAGGTAAACTGCGTGCCGCTATTGCGTCGTCTGTTGGAGGCTCTTTTTCGTAGGCAACAACACTGGCTATAGGTAGTAACGAAAGCGTTCAAACGTGGTTGGGCCGTTTGGGCTTCTTCCGGGCCGAAGAAATAAGCCCATGCCATTTCGGACTGTGTTCTACTGCAGACTCCCGATTCGGACTAAATAGTGTTTGCTATAGAGAGAACTACACTGGCGGTCCCTGAACTATCGTCGGAGTGTCATCCAGATCCCCAGACTATGAAAGTGCACATTTGGCTCCATAAACTTTTAAAGTTGTGTCATCCGGGTCCCTAAACTATCTCCAGGGTGTCATCCAAGTCCTCAGACTATGAAAGGCACGTTTGGCTCCCTAAACTATCGCCGAGGTGTCATCCAAGTCCCTAAACTTAGCAGAGGGTATCATCTAGATCCTCAAACATAAAAATAGATAGAAAGAATTACACTAGTGGTCCCTGAACTATCGTCGGAGTGTCATCCAGGTCCCCAGACTATAAAAGTGCACATTTGGCTCCCTAAACTTTTAAAGTTGTGTCATCCGGGTCCCTAAACTATCTTCGGGGTGTCATCCAAGTCCCCAGACTATGAAAGGCACACTTGGCTCCCTAAACTATCGCCAAGGTGTCATCCAAGTCCCTAAACTTAGCAGAGGGTGTCATCTAGATCCTTAAACATAAAAATAGATACATAGTTTAGGGTTTAGGGTACTCTACTAGTCTTCACTCTTGTGGTTTCCTAGGTTTCTATTTTCTTATTTGGGATCTTGCTTTTCATGGTTCTCATCTCTGCAACTCGCGATTTTCGCGAGAGAACCAAATCCAAGTTGGTGAAGATCATGATTTGGGCTGGCATAGTAGTTATTACCTTTGTAATTGCGGTTCGAATCTATATACTTATATTTATATAAAAACTAACCTTTAAACTAACTTTAAAGTATATATTTATATTTATGTAAAAATTGACTTTAATTATTTTAAATATATATTTTAAAGTACAACTTTATATAAAACTAACTTTAATTATTTCAAAGTATATATTTGTATTTATATAAAAACTAACCTTTAAAACTAACAAATAAAACTAACTTTAATTATTTTAATATATTTATATAAAACTAACATTTAAAGTATAAAATAAATAAAAAATTTGTCCCACATGGTGTTCGAATCGAACTTAGGGCTTAGGGTCTAGAGTCATGCTTTAACCGCTGCGCTGTGATAGGAAATTCATTAAAGATCGTTTTATTTATTCTTTTAACATTTAAAGTTCGATTCGAACCTAGGTGGGGCAGAATTTTTATTTTTTATACTTTAAATATTAGTTTTTATATAAATATAAATATATACTTTCTCCCACAAATTAAAGTTAGTTTTACTGTTAGTTTTGAAGGTTACTTTTTATAAATATAAATATATACTTTAAAATAATTAAATTTAGTTTTTATATAAAGTTATACTTTAAATATATATTTAAAATAATTAAAGTCAATTTGTATATAAATATAGATATATACTTTAAAGTTCGTTTTAAAGGTTAGTTTTTATATAAATATAAATATATACCCTAAACCCTAAACTATTTATCTATTTTTATGTTTGAGGACGTAGATGACACCTTCTGCTAAGTTTATGGGCTTGGATGACAACCTGGCAATAGTTTAGGGAGCCAAGCTTGTCTTTCATAGTTTAGGGACCTGGATGACACCCCAGAGATAGTTTAGGGACCCGATAACACAAGTTTAAAAGTTTAGGGAGCCAAACATGTACTTTCATAGTCTAGAGACCTAGATGACACCCCAGCGATAGTTCAGGGGCCGCCAGTGTAATTCTCTCTTTGCTATATGACGAGCCGGATGTCACTGTCTGCCAGCTGAGGAGGTTGGCCATAGGTAGCCATTTGGGCTTCTTTCGGGTCGAAGAAATAAGGAAAAAGTCTACTTTTAGTCTCTCAACTATCGTAAAAGTTTATTTTTTATCCCTCAACTTCAAAACCGGACAAAACACGTCCTTCAACTTTTGAAATAGTGTAGATTACATTACTTAACGATTTTGGACAGTGGTTTTGCTACAGTATGAATGTTTTGCTACGGTGACATTGGTTTTGTTTTCCTTTTTTTATTTATTTCGGCTAAACCTTTAAAAAATTATAGTAAATCATAAAAAAATCATAAAATAAAAAATCTAATTTTGTTAGACTCTATATGAGTAGATCTACACAGTGAATATATAATATGATATACTTTAGTACAAACTTTTATCTAAAAAGATTTTTTATTTTTCTTTTTCTTTATAGGAAAAATTTATTATAAAAAACTTTATATTAAAACATACTATATTATATATTCACTGTGTAGATCTACTCATATAGAGTCTAACAAAATTAGATTTTCTATTTTATAATTTTTCTGTGATTTATTATAATTTTTTAAAGATTTAGCCGAAATAAATAAAAAAGAAAAATAAAACCATTGTCACTGTAGCAAAACCTTTATTACTGTAGCAAAACCACTGTCCAAAATCACCGAGGAATATAGTTTGCACTATTTTAAAAATTAAAAGACGTGTTTTGTTCGGTTTTAAAGTTAAGGGACAAAAATAAACTTTTACGATAGTTGAGAGATTAAAAGTAGACTTTTTCGAAGAAATAAGCCCATGCCTACTGCAGACTCCTGATTCGGACTAGAACGATTACGAATTTGCGCCAGTGAACACCGCGCGAGGATCTTGGTGAAGGGAGACTTTCGTGAGCGCGTCCGGGTGCTCCGCGGCGCGGGGGAGGACGGGCATTGTGGTCCGCCACAGGCCGCCGCGTGCATGGACGCCGGCGGAGGACGCGCGCCTGGGGCGTCTGGCCAAGGAGAACGGCTTCGGGCACTGGCACAGCGTGGCGCGCCAGATGCCGGTCCCCGGCCGGTTCGCCACGCCCTGCCGCGACCGCTGGCACCACCGCCGCCAGCGACGTCTACTACCGCCCCTTCACCGCGCGCGACTACGAGGAGCTGCGACGCCTGCCGCCGGCTCGTTTTGGTGACATGCTGACGGCGACCGGTGGAAGGACATCGCCCGCTCGGTTTACGGGCGCACGTCGCGCGTCATGAAGCGACGATGGAGGGAGATCCGCGAGAGGCTGGCTGACATCCGACGACGGCAGTGATGAAGACTCGGAGATCGCCGATGCTACGGCACCATTCCCGCGCTGAGTATGGTCATTGGTTAATTAGCGGCCGCCGCCCGCCGGCGCGCGCCAAACTTCAAGCGTGCACGCCGCTGCTGATTTTGTCGGCCGGCAGCGCCCATCGGCCACCTGGTCCACGATCTCGCGCTCGTGGCAGTGGCCGCCGGCTCCATGCGGTTTATTCTCTGCCAAGTTCGTCGCCAAGAGAAATGCTCCAAAAATTCCGTGGCGCCCGTTCATGTGGTTATTGTGATCAATGAAACAAAACAAAACAACTTTTGTTTGCAGCCGATAAGATTCCTATTTGCATCCCATGAATTCAAAAAAAATATCTAAAAAGTCTTTCCCAATTTATAATTAGATTACTTTTATAATTTCTCAAAATTCCTGGTAAATAACCAAGGCCTTAGATCATCATTTGAGTATTTGACGATATTGGTAGTTGTCAACTATGATGTTTGATCCGTAGGGTCACAAAATCATTCTTCTATACAAAAATTGGATTATAGGTTTAAACTGAGTCAAATCTAACAAAGTTTGACTAAATTTATAAAAAAAATATTGTAATAATTATATACTACGAAAGTATATATTTCATGATTAGTCAAATCATACTTGCTTAATGTATAAAAATTAGTATTTTTTATAGATGTGTCGTATTTAAAATCACTTGAATCATCAAAAAAAATGAGAATTGTTTTTTTAAAACGAAGGAAGTATATGCTAATAATTCTTACAACAGTGTTATAATAAGTGACACTTTGGTTCATCTGTCCCAATTCCCAAACGTAAGAACAGTGCAAGCCAAAGGAATTGGATCCGTTTACCCGACACAGCATGCATGCCGTCATGTGCCGATAGGCACGCACGGCAGCGCGGAGCAGGGCTCTCCTGCACAACTCGTTTCGGTACGTTTCAACTTTGCCTCCTGCGTTTTTTACACACACAAAAAAAACTTTGCCTGCGTTTTTTACACACACACACAAAAAAAAAAAACTTTGCCTCGTGCGTTTGGTCGGTTTGGTGTGCCACGGGCGCGGCCACGGGACTGGTATATATGCATTGGCTACAGTAAGAATTACTAACAAAAAGAGAGGGGAAATGAGAAACACAACGACAAAACAAACAGAGCTGAGGAAGTGTTCATAAATGGTACAGAAGAAGAAGACCACGAGATTTGGATTGTTGGAGGACAAACCGAAGTCTTCTGCTTATTACCCCTACAAGCTTCGGAGTTGTTAAGCTTATAGTACCAGACTACCAGTAGCTTACCATTGCAACACCTTTGACCGTCAATTTGAATACTCAATCCCCAAGGAGCATAAGTGGTCCGAGAAGGATTGTACGTATGTTTACAAATATTTCATCTGGTGTTTTTAAAGTAGACCTGATGTTACAGCTAGTGTGTCAGATGCATGTTTCATGTGTTTCATCTACATTCAAACTATGTTGAAAGTGTTGCATCCAAATATCTTAAAAGTAGATCGGATGTTCATCTATGTTCTCGCTTTTCTATTGTCACACCTTCACCTTGATGTCTCCTCCTTTACCACCTCCCGGAGCCAGTTGGGCATCCACCGCCCCCTCTTTCTTCTACTCCCTCCGTTTTAAATTATAGTTCACTTTGATTTTTTTGGTGCATGCATTTTGTTATGTATCTAGACATATTATTTATTTAGATACATAGCAAAATGCATGCACCAAAAAAATCAAAACGAACTACAATTTGGAATGAAGAGAGTAGAAGCTAGTGTAGCCACCTGTTGTAGTCACCTGCTACTGCTGTTGGCCGCGTGCATGCATGTGAAAGGCACAGGAGGTGCGGACGGACTCCCCACATACATACTAATACTGACCAGTCGACTCCTGCTTCCGACGATGAGGATGCTAAAGTTGAGAGAGCAGAGCTTGGAGAGCGTGCTGGCTGATGACGTGGCCGGTGTAGGCGAGGTCGGTCCTCGAGCTGAGGGCTTGCTCCTCCACTAGGCCTAGGAAGCGTCGCTGGAGTTGGACCATGCCAGCTTGATCGGTGGGAGCAGTAGGCAACATTGCGACTCGAGTCATCCTATTAAATGTGATGCGATGTGAGAAAATCCCCAGTACGTATCATCTCGTCTATGACCGTGACGTTTCCTTTTGTGACGGGATGGGGATTCTTAGCTTCCACGCTGCATGCGTAGATGGGGGATTAAAAAACTTGGCCGCTTGGGAGGGGGAGGGGGGGGTAGGGGGGCACAAACCCCCTAGTTGAGTATGACATTGCCCGGGCGCCGACATCAGTACTGTGCCCAATTTCTTCGCCGCTTAGGATCGCTGCAGCGCCGCTAATGGTGAGGAGACCAACCACTTGTCTTCATATCTTTCATTTACTTCGACTTTGATTCATCAGCCGCATACTGTGTTGGCCTGCAGTCACTGTGGAGAAGGACTTCAAGCCGATGGGCGCCATAAAGATGTGGTGTTGTTCGCACTGGGGAGAAGAACTTCAAGCCGATGGGCACCAAGAACTTCATGGTGTTGTTCACACTCGTCGCAATGTTGTTGGCAAGCACAGGCATCGGAGCGGCGGAGAGCGCCACTAATGGTAAGGAGACTAACCACTTGTCTTCATATCTTTCATTCACTTTGACTTCAATTCACCAGTTTCATATTGTGCTGGCTTGCAGGCACTATGGAGGAGAACGACTTCAAGCCGATGGGCGCTCAGGATCCTTCTGGAGGTCCTCCTTCCCGTCCTCGGCCCAGGCACCAACACTAGCCTCCTGGCACCGCCTGCAACTGGCTTTGCTTCGGGTGACTTAGAGGATCTGAATTGGTGGAGTATTGTTTTTCATAACGATAGGGACTAAATATGCCACGAAAATTGAATTTGGGGATTGGGGACCAAGTAAAGATGACTGATATGCCATGAACATATAGATCATAGAATAGTTCTCACGTTGACCTTCACAGCCAGTCAAGCACCTCCATGACTCCGTCAAGTGATGGCATCCGGTCTTGGTTGCCCATCACTCTCTCTCAGTCGTCCCCTACGTCGATCCTCATCACGATCACTAGCAGGAGTGCGAAGGTCACGGTCGCCATCCGCAACAACTAGTGACTGATCTAGCGGTGGGGGTGGGGGCTCAAGCCCCCTACCACTAAACGGGTGCTCGTCGCCTAGACCCTACCTTGGACGCCCCCGACATGGATCCTGATCACGGCCACCAGCGGGCCGAGCACCAAGTGATCTGGTCATCCACAATGACTCTACGTTGTTGGTTTTGGCAATGTGGCGGTCTGGTTTGTTTTTTCCTGTTTTGTGCGCCAGGTCCGTGAAGCTGCCGTTGACGGACAACTACAGTGAGCTCGTCGACGGCCATCAGAACCTGGAGGGCCTGGTCTGTTGTCCAGGCGTTGACCTTCCTGTCGACCTACAAGAGGCTAAGGACAACACGTTCGCCTAAAGCCGTCGCTAATATGTCTATCTTTTCACTAATTGGTTCGGAATGGGACAAGTAGACTGTTTCAGTCTGTCCCTGCCGCTCTGAATGACCACCGGGGCATCGAGCGCTCTATCTGCTGCTGTTTTTCCTGTATCAAATTCTTGCCAAGTCATTGAAAGTCAGTTTCAAGTCCTAAACCTTGTAGTACTCGTGTACCTCTACAACACTAACCCATTGGTTTAGATTCTCACAGCTTTGGATTGGGAACAAGATGATGGGGAATATGGAGTTTCAGTCAGGCTTTGACGTTTTGAAAAACGCCATCAGGCGCAGGGGACGTGGCCTTTGCGCCGCGTGAAGCCCGTACACCGGCGCTGGCCCTCGACGCCTCGGGTCCCTCTCGGCTCGATGCTCCTCTCTCTCGCGCTGCCAAAGCCGGCAACCGTAAGGAGCGCCAGCCGCCGCCGCCAAAAAAACCACCGCTGTTCATTTTCCCTATTATGGTCTCCCGTTTCACACGTACGGAGTACAGTACTGGCATATGTTCTGCCCCCATGTCGTATGTTTCCTCAGCAGCACGTCTTCACTCAGCTCCACCACAAGATAAACCTGCAGTTAGGCAGCACATCTTCACTCAGCTGCACCACAAGATGAACTCGGTGAAGATTGCTTCATATATCGCACGTTTGCTTCATAGATGTGATGTCTTCGGTTGTCCGGGTACACTCAAATCGTAATATTCTGTCTACTTACTATTTTGAGAGAATGACAAAAATGTATCCGGTGTTTGAATCCTCGGCTGAACTTAAAGAGAAGAAAAGTCCCCAGTTGAAAGCTGAAAATACAGGTTAGATCTCAAACAAAATCCCATGCTGCAAGTTCACAAGCCAGTCGTCGTAGTTTCTTTTTTGAAAAAGAAAACAGTGATTGAATCTTTCATTTAGTTCAAAAATTTTACCAAGATTGAAGTTAGATGCTTGAGGACCGAGGCAACGTTTTGGAATGGGCACTGCAGGCGCACGGTGACCTCCCGAGTTGCTGCTGCTTGTTACAAGTTAGTACAACGTAACAGCGACAAAAGAAATTAAACAGACATGCTGCGCATTAATTTAAAGCACACAGACGCAATCCTAGCACTGTAAAAGCCGAGCGCTAGGAACATTTTGCATGGTAATTGCAACACTTGACCATTCGTATACTTTGTAGTTATAGGGCGCTGCTTGCTTTCAGTTTAATGCATTTGCCATTGGAACTATTATTGTATTGTATCTTTGGCAGAATAAACTACCTCTACGTACTGCACATTGCCAATGTGACATTGGCACATTGCTGAAATATGATTTCAGACAGCAATGATAAATTGGGCACTAAATACTGCCACCGGTGGAAGAATCCGCCGCCGCCGCTGCTGCCACAGTACTACCAAATCTCCCCGACGACAAGAATGAAATGAACAGTGGTCTCTAGAGAAATTGGTTATTATAGGACTCCACAGCCTGTTCGTTTGGTCGTTTCTGGCTGGCTGATTATGGCTGATGCTGATTTCTTGTGAGAAAAAAACACTGTTGACTAGCTGACTGATTTGGCTGATAAACTTAAGCGAACAGGCTTCTCTAAAATAAGATTCCTAAGATTGTCTTCTCTAGAATAGGTCTCTAAACATTGACACTAAGATATAATGAAAATTTGTTTCTTTTAACCAATTTTGAAGAAAAAATACGTGTATTTGAGGACTCTAAAATTGGTTAAAAAAATAAAACATTATAATTTAGTATCAATGTTTGAAGTCTTATTTTAGAGAAACCAAAGTTAGGAATCCTATTTTATAGAAGCCACACGTTTGGAGTTCTATAATAGCTAATTTTTAGTTAAATGCTAATATCTAACATTTTTATCATCCAAATTGAGATTCAGAATGCAGAACTGAAAAACGAAACCGATCTTGCGCCAAGTACCAAGGAGAAAATCTGAAGACGACAACTGGCGGAGGTGATCAAAGCACGTTGTGGTACCCATTCCCCTCAAGCTGCAGGCTCGCCGTGTAATTGTTGTATCAACCAACCGCAACTGTGTGAAAAGAACGATAACAACCCAAACTACAACTGCTCAAATGTGACAATGACTATACTGCAACTGCAACTTTCAAACTGGATGCCACTATACTGCAACTTTCGAACTGGATGCCACTATACTAGGCAGAATACAACGATATGCAATGAAACGAGTTAACGTCAAAGCTATGGATACATGAACATATCATTCAGCTCATAAATAATCTGCAGGGGCTAAGGGTACAAACTGAGTTCATAAAGCTATGGGTACATGAATACATGTCCCAGTTGTATATGAGTTTGTCTTGTCAAGGCTGCGATAATAATAACATGGCCTAAAACGAGGATGCCATAAGCCAAACTGCCTAAGGGTTCAAACTGTTTGTAACAAATAAGTTACCTTTTAACTTGGGCTTCTAATTTGTTCTCGGTTAACTCTGCTATCAAACACGGTGTGTACAGGAAAGATGATAATAATTCTGCCGCATGACCACAGTAATAATCTGGACGTACTTTACCCAAATCCTGAACCACGGAGGTATTCAGATGATAGGCCACAGCCCTTTCAAGCGCAAGATTCAAGAAGATTATGTCTTTGTACGGATGAAACCCAAGGACAGTATTCCATCCGAAGAAGTTCATTCCATGATCAGATTCAAGGTCGATAATGTTATCATTGTCAGAATCCCATTCAACTTTACTCTTCACAGGTGCTTTGTTGTTGAGACCATCATTATTGTTAACATCTTGTAAATTTTGTAGACCACTGTCTTCATTATTGCTAATATCCTGCAAATTCCAAGGTCCTTCATTTTCCATAAACCACGTTATATGTGACATAGTATACTCAATGTCGATGTGATGCTTCAACCTCCACCCCCATCGTACCACATGAATCGTCAAGGATCCAAACCCGGAGCTTTTCCCGAATAAATGTTGCACAGCATAACTCTTCCTTTGACAGTCCGAGATAAACCTTTTCCAACTCTTCAATATCAGTTGGCATTTTAATTAATTTATTATGCGTGTTATCTGACAAGGATATTCTGCAAAATACGAAAACATCAATAATGCATCTTTCTTTAACAATTGGTGGGGTTGCTTAATCTTTTAGGAGGAAAAGCATGACAAAAGAAATAAAGAAAAAACAGATAGATCCAACAGCATGTGGAAACATAAACTCTCGCTCCCAGAAGATGGTGTTTATATAAGTCATATTGTTCAAACATCCTATACAGAACACTGATATACATGTTTGAAAAAATGTAAGTATGATCACGGATGTCAGAAATCAGCAACATTGCATTGCAGTGGTACAACAGAACCGTATGATGCTTACCTCATAACAGCGAATCCACCACCATTGCACTGCGCAAATAACACACCATTCAAATAAGCGCTGCAGATCGGCGATGAATCATGCCGCCGCAGTGCCTTGTCCGATGACACGCCTGCAGCCTCGCCTTCTCGTTGAAAGGCTCTCTCCTCCCACTTCCCCGTGCGTGATGAGAACACACACAACACCCATATCGATGGTGGCCATTGCTCGTCCATCGACTGCTCCTTCCGCTCCATGTCTGGGCCCTCTTTGAACCAATTCTCAGGAACAAGAAAGACCTCATAGTGCGGCGACTCGATGGGATCAAACACAAGGTGCGCGCCGTGCTCAAAGAGCCCCCAGAAGCGCGGCGACGGGGGCAACTGCGCCCGCCGCTGTGTTGCGGGGTTTGCCACATGAAGCCCTCGTTTGTCTTGGTAGAGCAGGAGGCCATTACAGTGACCCAACACGGAGGCAGTACCCCACCCGTAGAGATGCGGGTCACAATAGAAGTCAAGCTTGCCGACGATCTCTGGATCCGTGGAGGGGTGAGAGAGGAAGAGCGGGTAATTGATGTCGTGACACATAATGAAGATGCCGCGCACCGAGTGCGGCAGGAGCTCCGGGAGCAGCAGCCGGCGGCTGTCGACGATGGCGCGCCACGCCTTGCACACGCACCGCGAGGTGGCGAGGCTGCGCGGCGGGAGGCGGCGGAGGATTTCCGCCATGGCGTCCTCGGGCAGCGTCACGCCCATCGGTTCTCCTCCAGTTCGCAGCCTCTCTCGATCGAGCGGGCGAAGATGAGCAAGCCGGCGCTTGGCCCTGTTTTGATCCAGCCGCAGCGCCTATGATCTCAGGGGAAGGTTCATCAAGCACGAGGAGGGTTGTTGATGTTGAGATCCATCGAGCACTATGCAATTTTCTCTTGGAGAGGAATTTTAGAACTGGTATTTGCCTGGTGGAAGTGGAACGGGTGTAACGGATGAAAAGATGAAGACAAGTTACTTCACTCAAGCATTCAGCAGCGATGTGTTCTCAGCGCACAATAACTGGGCCGAACTTTAAGATAAGTGGATAACCTTCGGCCCGTATGCTATTTGTTCGTTTTATGAAACGAAAAAGTCTATTTTTTTCTCTTCTAATTTTTAGGAAAGTTCGCTTTTTTTTTACCTAATAATTAAAAGGCAAAATTTCAATCTTGCCCTTTTTTTTCTTCCGCCTCTCCAAAACCAACTCGGTGACGTACGTTAAGTGTTTTTTGTTTTTGGTAGAGCCATCAGATCCGTATTGACCTCGCCTATGTATAGATCGACTCTGTCTGTGTTCTGCATGTGGGCATGCACCGTAGGCCCCTGGGGCTCAGATTGGTCTCGACGGCATGCATCGTAGGCCGGGTCTGGTGGCTGTTGGTTTTTCAAATCTAGCGTTGACTTCTGACTCTGATAGCGCCATAGCGGCTAGGAGGCGTGGCATGTGGAGCGAGTTCGTTTTTCCAATTCCGAATATGGCATAGGCGAATATTCTTTAACCTATATTTCTTTATCAATAGCCATGAACACGGATCACTACACGTCGTTCCGAGGTAGAAACATATATATGGTCGTTATGCACATGTATGTATGTCGGCACCCTCGTGCTCGTTGTCATCTGTCGTGATTGATGTATCCTCGACACGGCCACGTTGACGTAACAAGCACGTGGAGATGTCAGGACGGGATGAACCACACGTCCCTAGGATCCGCCGAACTTCAGCATGGATGCTGCCACAAACGCTCATCTCCTACGCATAGGGGCCAATATCATCTTCCGCCAATATCAACCTTTGAAACATGAAAACAGGGCAAAGAAAATAGCAATCCCGTCGACAACAAGTTGCTAGCGTCTAGCGGTGACTTTGTGAATCTTTAGATCCGTCGGCTGCTCAGTCCTTCGAATATGCTAGTAGGGTTTGCGTACATATGCTTATGGGATGAGAGTCTATATTGTATTATGTAATTCTAAAAAACCTGCCACAAATGTTTTTTTTTGGCATATCATTAGCGTGCTCACCGTGGCACTCGTTAGGCAGAAATCTAGGCCGACTGGCATTCCATAGTCCAAGCACAGCACGGCAAGCTAGACTCATCAGACTATGGCAGCAAGGCTGCCTTTCCATCCGATCCTACCACTGAACCAGCCCCACCCATCTCCCTGTGTTCGTCGGTTTTTCTTTTTTGGAGGGTTAAGTGTTAGTTTCCCAGCAAAAATTATTGCAGGGAGATTCTCTGGAGCCCTGTGAGGAACTTCATGCCTCATGAGTCATGAACTCAGTCAGTCATCACTTTGAAGCTTCTCTGTATCACCATCCACCAGTTTTTTTTGTATTTCGTACAGTTTCTTAGTGCCGCCGCCGGCCGGTGTGGTGTGACTGACTGTTAGCAAAGAATTAGGGATTGGAGCAGAGAGTTGGGGATTGAGGAGCAAGGAGGATCGGGAAAGGGGAAGAACACGGGGAAACCGTGAGGTAGGAAGTAATTATGAATGATTAATGAGTTTTTGGTTCATTTCTTTTTTTATCCTCTCTCGGATGCTCTCTCTCTCTTCTTTTATACATGGCACTTGTGCCCAGCGTGAGTCAGACAGGCGCAACTGTGTTGTCCTACGACTCACGCCACTCTGGACCGGAGACGCACGTGTTTGGGCACGTGACGCCTCTGCTCCTTCTTTTTGTTCCCACGCGCTCGCCTTCTTCCGTCCGATTGGCCTCTCCAGGTGCTTCACCGCTTCTGGTAGTCTTCAGGTTGCTAACACCCCCCTGCTTGAGGAACTGCTTGACCCTAAGCAGGAGAGCGAGGGAACCTTTGCTTGAGAGCTTCATAATCTTCCCATGCAGCTAATGACTTGTGCATGCCCGACCACTGAATGAGAACCTGCGGAATCACAGTATTGTCAGAAGTAGCAACACGGTGCTGAAGCACCTTCAGTGGATGGTGCAGCCAGTCCAAGGACTCCGGCAGTTGAGAGATCTTGTTTGCAAATGGCACTGCAAGCTTCAGCTGGGACACATGGAAGACCGGATGGACGGCAGACGTCGGAGGAAGTGCAAGCTTGTAAGCAACAGCGCCAATCTTGTCCAGAATTTTGAATGGCCCAAAGAATTTGAATACCAGTTTCTGATTGGCCCTCGAAGCAAGAGAAGCTTGGACATAGGGTTGTAATTTGAGGTAAACCCACTACCCAATGTCAAATTTTCGCTCTGTACGGGACTGATCAGGCTGCTTCTTCATTCGCAGTTGAGCCCTGGTGAGGTGTTGCTGAATTAGGGGTTTAATCAGGGATTTTTCATGAATCCATTCAGCAAGAGGCATTGTTGGAGCTGCTGAGTCCATGTTGATTCCAAAATGGCGGGGGTGCTGGCCATATAACACATAGAAGGGAGAAAATCCGATGGAAGAGTGAAGAGTAGTGTTGTACCAGTACTCAGCAAGATATATCCAATCCACCCAACGAGAAGGACAAGAATTAGCAAAACAGCGAAGAAACATCTCCACGCACTGGTTCACCCTTTCGGTTTGATCGTCGGTCTGCAGATGGTAGGCTCTGGACATTTTCAATTCCACTTTGGCCAATCTGAACAATTCTTGTCACAATTGACTGGTGAAGACACGATCACGATCAAAAACGATGGATTCTGGGGCACCATGAAGGCGATGCACCTCTCTGAGAAACACTTTGGCCACTGACAGAGCCATAAACAGGTGAGCCAGAGGAATAAAGTGACCATACTTGGAAAAATGATCAACCACAATTAGGATACAACTCTTGCCCTGTGATGTTGGTAGACCTTCGACGAAGTCTCAGGGAAATGCTTTGCTAGGACATAGAAGGTACTGGAAGTGGTTGTAGCAGACCTGGGTATCGAGCTCTGTCTGGCTTGGCCTGCTAACAGGTTGGGCAGGACGAAACAAACTACTGAACAGCTGTCTTGAGACCCAGCCAAGAGAAAAGTTGCTTAATTCGATGATAGGTTGTTGGAAAACCAGAATGGCCCCCAACAGCCGAAGAGTGGAAGGCCTGGATGATTCTCAGCTGAAGTGTCCGGTCATTGCCTATCCAGATGCGACCCTTGTGTCAAATGAGACCTTGGGACAAGGAAAAGTTTGCCTCAGCTAATGGTGAAACAGCCAGCTTGGTTAACAGCTCCTGAGCTCGAGGGTCAGAGGTGTAGCTTGCCACAATATCATCAAACCATTGAGGTACTGGCCCTGAAATGGCAAAGAGCTGTGGAGCATCTGTTCTGCGGGACAAGGCATCTGCCACTCGATTTTTAGTGCTTGGCTTGTACATAATGCAATACTAGAGACCCAGAAGTTTAGTGAAGACCTTTTGTTGCCAAGGCGTATTGAGCCGTTGTTCATTGAGGTGCACCAAAGCCTTTTGATCTGTGTAGATGACAAACTCAGCTAGTTGGAGATAGGACCGCCAGTGCTGAACAGCAATGACAATGGCCACATATTCTTTCTCATAGGCTGACAGCCCTTGGTTCTTGGGCCTGAGAGCTCGACTCAAGAAGGCTATAGGGTGTCCCTGTTGTAAGAGCACATCACCAACGCCTTTGTTAGAAGCATCTGTTTCAATGCAGAACTACTGAATGAAATCAGGAAATGCAAGCACTGGAGCCGATGTCAATCTAGTCTTTAAGGAGTTGAACGTTGTGTCATGTTCTGAAGTCCAGATGAATAGAGTGCCTTTCTTAAGGAGGTCTGTGAGTGGCTTAGCTATGATAGCATAATGGCGGACAAAGCGGCGATAGAATCCTGAGAGTCCCAGAAAAGTACGTAGTTCATGGACATTGGCTGGAACCGACCAAGCAACTACATCAGCAATCTTTGAAGGATCAGTTGCGATGCCCTGGCCACTAATGATATGCCCCAGATATGATATTTGAGTCTGAGCAAACTTGCATTTAGATAACTTAATGTGCCACTGATCCTTGGCCAGTAATGTAAGGACCTGACGAAGGTGGTCTAGATGCTCCTCATAAGACTTACTGAAGATCAGAATATCATCGAAGAAGACAATTGCAAAGCGGTGCAGAGCAGGTTTGAGGGACTCATTCATTACTCCTTGAAATGTTGCTGGAGCACCAGATAGGCCAAAAGCTACCACTGTGAATTCATAGTGACCAATGTGTGTAGAGAATGCGGTCTTGAATTCTTCACCGGGCTTCATTCGAATCTGATGATACCCTGATAACAAATCCAGTGTGGAGAACCATTGAGATCTCGCTATTTCATCCATGAGTTGATCGAAAACTGGAATTGGAAATGTAGTTTTGATAGTCATTGCATTCAAATAGTGGTAGTCAACACAAAGTCTCCATGACTTATCCTTTTTATGAACCAACAACACAGGGGAGTTGAATGGAGAAGTGCTGGGCTGAATCAACCCTTGTTTTAGCATGGCATCCACTTGGGACTCGATCTCATCTTTCAAAGCTGGTGGGTAGCGATAGGTCCGGATGTTGACTGGTCGTGCGCCTTCAACTAATGGAATGGCATGGTCATAGGCACGAGGAGGAGGCAGACCAGTTGGAGGCTGAGTGACTGTGGAGAATTCCTAAAGAAGCTGAGGGACCTTAGGAGGAACCACAGATTGAGGGTCACTGACCATTGGAGAAAGCCCATAAAGTTGAATCAATAGATCATCATCATCCTGATCATCTCCCACAGCATAAAGACCCTACAAACGAACTGGAGTGCCCTGATAAGGAATTGTTAGCCAATGACGCTCCTAGTCTACTTTCATGGGACTGAAGAGCTGTAACCAGTCACAACCCAAGATGATGTCAAAGGGACTGATGCCAAGTACTTTAAGGGGATGCTGAAAAGTGTAAGAGCTCATCTGCCAAATAGCATTTGGAACTGAAGCAGAGCTCTGCATAAGACTCCCATTAGCAACCCGGACAGACAAAAGTGGACTGGCAGTACTAGGGACATGCAGTCTGTCCACCAATTCCTGACTGATGAAAGAAGAAGAACTGCCCGAATCCAGCAAGATTAGCACCAGTGTCTGCATAAAAGAACCCCGGAACTGCAGAGTCTTCAGTGGTTTCTTCTGAGGTTCAGAATCAGATAGCTCACAAACACGTAGATTCTCTTCGTCAAAGTCCTCGGCCGGATCCGGCTGAACCACCTGTTTCTCAGGAGCAAATAAGGCATAAGTTTCTTCAGGCACATGAAGGTCGACCCGCTGGGCGCATTTGTGGCCCCGCGCCCATTTTTCTCCACAGTGATAGCAGAGTCCACGGGCACGCCGATAAGCCTTGAGGTCGGCGAACTTGCGGTCCAATTGGCGCGCCTCCGCCTTGGCCTCGCCTTCGCCAGCGACTGGAGCACGATCAGGGCCTTGGTGTGTCGGACCCCTTGGAGCCCAGTGACGGAATTCTCGCTTCGGGCCCGCCTCCATTGCTTCTTCCTGCACGAGAGCGAGAGTATACATGGTATCGAGCGATTTTGGTTGATGGACCATAAGAATAGCGCGAATCTCAGGAGCCAGGCATCAATGAATCGAGTGATGTAGGTGAGGGGATTGATGGTAGGATCATATGTAGTGAGCTGGTCAACCAATTCAGCGAACTGATCGATATACTTTTGGACTGTGGATTTTTGGTGGATGCGGTTCATTTGGCGAAGGAGATATTCATGCTGAGCTCTATCAAAGCGGGTGTGTAAAGCAGCACAGAAATCAGACCAGGACATGGTTTTGAGCTTGGTAGAGATGGATTGGACCCAGCGCTTGGCTGGCCCAACGAATTGCATGCAAGAACACTGAATCCAGATAGCAGGATCTACGAAGTTCAGGCGAAAGTAATCCACAGGCATAGATCGGTTCCATCGAAACTGGGAAAATTCATCTTAGGAACTTTGTTGGTTGGGTGGGAGGAGGAATCAGGTGGCCTAATATGGAATTGTATGAGATCCGCGGTTGTTCCATGTAATTTCATAGGGGGAGGATAAGTGTTCATACCCGTGACCGGGGAATGAACAAGGGCCGTGACCACCCCATGCTCACTCTCCCAATGGATGTGTTCGTCGTGGTGCCCGCTGGGCCGAGCAGCCTGATAGCACGCAGATGAGATGGCGGTGTACTGCTCCCGAGTTGGCGGCGCGTCGATGTGACGCGGTGCGGTGTGGTGTTCGAGCGGCGGTGGAGGAGCAGAGGGAGTCAGAGCGGCTTGCGTTCCCCACTCCACTGGCGCGTCTGAGTACAGCGTCGGAGTAGATCGCCGGCTCATGAAGGACGCCCTTCATCTCGAGCACCGACCGCGTCCAGTACTTGTCAAGCTTGGTGACGCGAAGGCGCAGGTCGTCGACGAGGCCTTCCTGCTCCTGGCGCCACTCGGCCAAGTCGGAGGCGACCTTCTCGATGGACTGGAGTTGCACCTCCTGCCGCGACTCTGACTCGATGATGCGGTGTTCGATGTTGAGATCGACTTCCTGGAAACGGGATTCGAGGGTGGAATCCATCTCCCCGAATCGGCGATCCAGGTTCGCGTTGACTTCCCCTATCTGCTTCTCCGTGTTCGCCGCCAGCTTCTAGATCTCCTTTAGCAACAGCTCCATGTCGGGATTCATGGTGGATTTGCCTTTGCGGGAGTAGGTGAAAAGGATGGGCGGCTTGGGTGGAAGGGGAGGCAGGATGGGTGGTGGAGTAGCCAGATCGGAGTCGGTCGGATAGACTTGCTCACGGTGGCAGATTCTCCACAAGTCGAATCGCGGGCTCTGGAATTACAGAGAGTTCACCGGCAGCGAACTCGATCCAACCAAGAGCGTTTGCAACTCAACCTCTGGAACACGAATCGGAGCGGCCGGAATCGAGGCAAGGCTGATACCAAGTGTTAGCAGAGAATTAGGGATTGGAGCAGAGAGTTGGGGATCAAAGAGCAAGGAGGATCGAGAAAGGGGAAGAACACGGGGAAACCATGAGGTAGGAAGTAACTATGAATGATTAATGAGTTTTTGGTTCATTTTTTTTATCCTCTCTCGGATGCTCTCTCTCTTCTTTTATACATGGCACTTGTGCCCAGCGTGAGTCACACAGACACAACTGTGTTGTCCTACGACTCACGCCACTCTGGACCGGAGACGCGCGTGTTTTGGCGCGTGACGCGTCTGCTCCTTCTTTCCGTTCCCACGCCCTCGCCTTCTTCTGTCTGATTGGCCTCCGCTTGTGGTAGTCTTCAGGCTGCTAACACTGACAGAAAGGTAATCGGGTCAAATCTTGCCGTCGACACCCATGGCCCAGCGGAATGTCTCGCTTTGGCATTCCTTGATCCAGAGCTAATGTGTGTGTATAGAAGGACCGTCGATGCTATGGTAGATAGGATCTGTTAGGATCTCGATGATTGATCGTACTCTGTGTCTCATACCAAATACTTTTATCTCTCAAGGATTACTCACCATGCGCTTGCTTTGAGACGCTGCAAATCACCTCGCCATCCTCCCACAGATAAAGAGCTGCCTCCCTCGCCGCTGGTAGCTGCATTGTTCAAAGTTCAAACGGGGCGGCTCCGCTCGCCGTTCTAAAGCAAAGCCTGGACGCGAGTGAGTGCGGCTTTGTTTCTAGCAGGGGCGGAGGGTGCTTTAGGAGGCTTTAGCGCTTTGGTCATCCATCCATCATCGGCTTTAGTTTTTCACCCGTTTTAGCGAGAGCTTTACACACGGCCTTGTTTAAGTTGCTGTTATTGCTCCGCAAAAGAGCGCCACCTCTGTTCCTTGCTCTCTTTCTCTTCCTCGCTAAGCAAACGGGGGAGGCCCGACCAGGGTTGGCTCGCCGCAGCCTGCCGGGGAAAGCGAGGGCGCGGGAAGCCCATTATTAGAATAAGAAGCAGCACGGCGCCGCCTGTGAGGCGCGCGGAGTCTCATCATATCGTGCCCTGAGCTCTGATTGTGTGTATGAGCGTCACAGGGACTGGAGATGACGGAGACAAGAGAGCTTCTGCTGCTTGCGCTCTTGGGAGTCCTGCAGCTCGTTCGTCTTCTACCTTTCGCAGGTGAGGCCTTCGGTTTCGTATCCGACTCTTGGCAGTTCGTCAGAGCTCTGTTCTTTGCCTCTTGGCAGTTCGTCAGAGCTCTGTTCTTTACTGAAACAATCGATAGTCCCTTCTCTTTCTTTTCTTTTCTTTTTCCGTTTTGTTTTTGTGGAATTTGAACAGAGCTGCTCCAAATGTTGGTTGCCAGTTGCAAAATTCAGACCCAAAGAGAAGCTTAGAGTGATTCGAGTTGATGATTACCAGTTACATGACAGAAATAGTGGCATCATCCAGTTTTCTTTGGCTGAATCTTTTCTTGGGTTCTTGCTCTACGCTATTCTGATTTCCCCTCATCAAGCTACAGCTGTCTGCTCTGGACTCCTCCATACGGCTTTCTCCTCCCTTCCTTGTCTAAGAGTGAAAGGAACAAATGCCCGTGTAGGATAGAGCCGTGTCTGCATTCTCTCGAGATTTCTGAACCACACGAACCCATGCCCACCGTCAAGGTGTCAACATACCATTAGGCGACGGCGACATAGTAGCGCCGTGCGGTGACACGGACACACGGTGACACGTGCGAGTAATTACATGCACCTACAGTTCAAGTTTCACGTGTCTTCACCTTCGACGAGTCAAGTTTGAAAGTCGAGCCTTATTTGTAATTTGATCTCTGCATTTCCCCAATCCTGTGTTTAATTCGAGGTGTTCGGAGCGCTGGAATTTAGTTATGTACTTCTAAGCTAAGACGACACACGTGCTTGCAGCGTCGCAGTCCATGATCGGCATCAACTACGGCGAAGTGGCCGACAACCTCCCGCCGCCGTCGTCCACGGCGCGTCTCGTCCAGTCCACGACCATCACCAAGGTGCGCCTCTACGGGACGGACCCAGCCATCATCTCCGCCTTCGCCGGCACGAGCGTCTCGCTCCTCCTGGGCGCCACCAACGGCGACATCGCCAACCTCGCGTCCTCGCCCGCCGCCGCCGCGGCCTGGGTCGCCGCTCACCTGCCGGCCTCGTCGCCGGCCGTCTCCACCGTCTCCGTCGGCAACGAGGTGCTCTTCGCCGACGCCTCGCTAGCCGCGCAGCTCGTCCCGGCCATGCAGAACCTGTACGACGCGCTGCCGCCCAACTCCAGCGTCAAGGTCTCCACCGTGAACGCCATGGACGTGCTCGCGAGCTCCGACCCGCCGTCCTCCGGCACGTTCAAGCCGGAGCTCGCTGACGCGCTCGACCCGCTGCTGGCGTTCCTGAGCAAGACCGGCTCGCCGTTCCTCATCAACCCGTACCCGTACTTCGCATACCTCAGCGACCCGCGGCCGGAGACGCTGGCCTTCTGCCTGTTCCAGCCCAACGCCGGCCGGCCGGACGCCGGGTCCGGGCTCACGTACACCAACATGTTCGACGCGCAGGTCGACGCCGTGCGTGCCGCGCTGGACGCCAAGGGGTACAAGGACGTGGAGATTGTGGTGGCCGAGACCGGGTGGCCGCACAAGGGCGACACCGACGAGGCCGGCGCCACGCCGGAGAACGCGCGCGCGTTCGTGTCGGGACTCGTGTCCCACCTCAGCTCCCTGGCCGGCACGCCGCGCGCGCCCGGCAAGTCGGTGGAGACGTACATCTTCGCCATGTACGACGAGGACCTCAAGCCCGGCAAGGCGTCGGAGCGCTACTTCGGGCTGTTCCAGACCAGCCTCACCGAGACGTACCCGACGGGGTTGCTCAGGAACGGCACACTGATACCAGCCACGGCGCCGGCTCTGGCGCCAACGACGTCCGCCCCGGCGCTAAAGCCAACGCCACAGGTGGGGTTGCTGCTTGATCGTGGTTCGAGTTTGTTCACTGGCTTCTTGCTGAACTTCTGATGAGAGTGCGTGCTTCCGTCGGTGCAGGTGACTCCAGGGCAGCAGGGCTCGACGGCGGCAGCTGGACCTTCCGGCCTCTGCACGCCGGCGGGGCCAGGGACGGCTACATCGAGGGGGACCACCACCACCACCGCTTGCGCTCATCCTAATGCTGCTGATCGTCTCGCACTTCCTCAATGCTCCCTGCTATTATTGCTGGTTTTTGGTTCATACCTTTGCAGATGTTTATATGGCCTTTTCTTTATGCTTTTTCCAGCTAATGTATTGTGCCACCTTTTGTAAACGTAGTACGTGTTTCACGATCAAGCACAGCGTCGAGATTTCAAGTACAACAACTGCATTGCCATTGTCACTTTGTTAAACAAGAATCTAAAAAGAGGCTCGAAAAAAGCAAGTGTCCACATCAATTCAAATATAGTGAGATTCAGTGTCAAAGAATGATCAGCTAAAGACATACACACCACATACAGTGGTTTGTTTGCGGACCATACACACCGCGCACTGGGCAAGAGCAACAAAAACAACAATCAGTCCAGTGCTGCAAGACCCAAAACTGCTACAAACCTCAGCATACCATCATCTTCAAAAACAAGTCAAGTAAACACACAACAACAGCCATAACAATCGTATTTACGCTCCAGAGTGTGAAACTGGTGAAGTAATGAATTGCCCATCCTTGAAACTATGGATGTACTGCTGAGGCAATGGATGCTCCACCTATAACACGAGAACTCAAGTTATGTGCAAGCTTTTGATAGTTGATATACTTACACAAACAGAGATATGTCAGTGCCAATCGATCCCAAATTACTTGACTCACAGTGTGCAAAAATCTAGGATACTAGTAAAATAAAGAAAAGATTAAACCTGACACAAAAATTGCTAATTAAATTGTCATGCATGTGTATACCAACACCTCACATGATATGCAAAAAGGATACCTGCTGGTGCTGCAGTTAAAAAAAAAAAAAAGAATGCCAACAAATCAGGTGGAAAGGAGGTAACATATTCTAGAAATTAAATCTGGTATGGCATCAGTTCATAATCAAAACAGGTTGAGATGATAGACTTAGTCATCCATTCAATTTCCGCATACACTAGGAAGTCACGATAATGTACAGTATTCGCATATCAGTGGTATATATGGACATGTAATCATCTATGGGCCTAAAAAGCTCTGCAAAATGAAACATGTTGACAAAATTCTTTTCTTTGAACTATTTGTTACTACATTAAGTTTTCTTATAGATCCAAAAGTACAAATGTAAGGTGCAGATCTTACCCAATCACTGTCAGTGCCACCACTTGGAACCATCACATTGATTTCACTAGATTTTGCAGAAGTAATTGAAGCTCCCAGCGAATCTTTGCTTAAGTATAATTGACATCCAGATGTGTTGTCAATTGATACTGTCGGTGCCGTACCCTGAGAGAGAAAAAGACAAGGAATTCAGTCTTTTGACAAAAATACAAGTTTGAAATGTAACAAAATGTACATTCAAATAGCGACCTTATTAGTATATGTCAGTTATATCAAAGAGAATTATAAAACTCTGGACAATTTCAAATTCTTGAAACTTGTAAACCTAACAAATTCAAAAGAAAACAGAACAAAATTATAATCAAGATTATAAAGGCATTTCAGTGCTCTGGTTTGAAGAATTAATCTTCTAGCCACGTCATCAGTGGGTCCTCATGCAGCCACATCATCATCGTACCAAGCCACATTGCAATTTGCAATTAAAACGTCATGTTGCCATTCGTGCATGCATGCCAAACGCCAGCATTGCCATTTAATCGTTGTGTTCTCAGTGAAACGTTTGCGGTATCCAGTGCAACTACTCCGCTTCCTTCCCCGGCTCGTCGTTTCGTTTCCATCTGCACCTCTTCTTCCAATTCCTGATGCTCTATATATACAGTGCCTGTTTCCTGCCTGCCCAGGCCGGGCTCCAACGAACACACGGCAGATGAGAAACGAAGAGGAAGAGGTTGCTGAGCGGCTAAATGAGGCATCCACTATCTTGAGGATCCAATGCGAAGTTGAAGCTTTTAGATCGAAAGTATAGCTTGAAGGGTTCAGCGGCGGCGGCGTGCCGGCGGTCTGTTGGACGCCACTGGAAGGAAACCAAACAGACTTAGGGTAAGGATTGTGTGTGAGTTTTTCTTGGGTCTCACTTTGATTTTTTTTACTGTACTCATTCAAGAGCGGACGCTATATTTTTCCATTATGTGGTGGTGCAGTCCTTTACAATGGACCAATTCAACTCTAGAGGGCACCAATCCGGTTTCTTTGATGTGTCGCAGCTCAATCGCAGGGTTGTCAGAAAGGTCTGCTGGAACACATTGCTAATGAAACAACGTAGAAGCTAGGATAGCACCAAAGCTGCTTGAATCATTGGGAGCAGGGCATACCGATGGAACTAATTTTGTGGCCCATGAGAAAATTCTGGGGCAAGGACATGGAGGGAAAGATGGAAGGAAAGAGATGATGAGGTCGAGCTGGTTGCTTTCATTACTGCAGTCTTTTCGTGGCACACGAGTATATTATGACACACATACACACACATGACACATATACAGTACGTATGTACTGTGAACGGTTAGCATGTGCCCCAATAAAGGCTACAGGTGCACAAGATGCATAAATAGATACAAGATATATATTTGTATTCAGTTATCATTTCTAACTAAGAATCCTCTCTAAATAGTAGTGCTATAAAATCCCCCAGCAATGTGCGACAATCAAAATAGGTCGACAATAAATAGGTCAACAATCAAAGCAAACACTTCACATTACAATGACTGATTAGATGCTTATAAAGGATAAAAGAGCAAATCCAGAGGTCACAATGCAAGAAAATATACCAAATAATGAAAAGAGAAATATAGATATCCATACACATAAAATAAAATACCTGACATTGAATCTCAACGCCATTGCAGTTGACAACCTCAAAAGCTGCTACAACATCCTGAAATACATAGTAGCTAAATATTCGTTGCTAGGATAATACAACAAAATAGGTGAGGACCACTTGGCCTCAAACAATCTAAACTAACCTTGAAAACGATTCCAAATTTAGTGCACTTATCAACAGTGATATTGTTGACCTTGCCTGTAAAAGTTAATAAGATTTTTGTTGCCAAGAGAGAAAAATGTATACAATCAAACTAAGATACATTACCGTTTACTTGAAGGACAGAATCCTTGCATCCATACACATAGACAGATTGTCTGGAATCACAGTCATCAATAGCAAGGGTCTTCTTGCCAACCTGATTCTGAACTACCCATCTGCCATCAATCACAAGAGATGGAACATATTAACACATGGACATCATTTGGTAACATGTCAGTACATAGTTTGATCAAGCATATTTAATTATTCAAGAATGATATAATTCTAGAAGATTATAAGATACACACAACTGCCACTTTTCTAGCATGAGGTGGACAGGTAACCTGTGATTGCTTGAATGCAAAAGCCCAAGCTTGTGGAATGAGATAAACCCATTTGGTTCAAACTCAGCACACAATCAGGAAAGGCAAGTGATGGATGCTTGAGATGAGATTAGTCGATTAGATGATGTTGGGTTGGCAGGATGTGTGATGGAAATGGAAGCTGTATGAGGTTAAAAAGAATGCAAAGTGAGCTATGTCTACTCCACCTACATAACCCTTAATAATCTTAGTTCTGAAAAAGGAACCAACAGCTTAATTTTAGCTTCCCATCCTGATTCCTATTGTGCAGAGACCAAAGTCCTCTTTTGGTCACATTTGTGCCAGCAGCTAAAGAAACCCAAAACAATTGGCCAGCCAAACATTCAGCATGGTTGGCATTGTTACAGGTTGCCAATCAGTAAGCCCAATATATACTGGCGGACCAACAGCACCAGTTTCTTAGATAGCGTACTAGATGGTGTCTAGGTAAACTCACTTGCGCCCCATCTGAAGTTCCAATTTGGGGGGTCCAGATTTGAAAGAGAAGGATCCCGCACGAGAAGTCTTTTCAGGAGCTGCAGCAGGAGCAGCAGCACTACTGCTGACAACACCGCTTCTATCAGCACGGTTTTTAGTCTTCATATCATCGGTAACCTTTCGCAACCCTGCACAGCAAAAATGTGGTTTAATTTGTCTGTTCCTGGGGTCTGGGAGAGGAAATCATCATATCTTAACAAGTGTTTCCATATACCTGCAGTCACAGGTTTTGAACTAATCTCTTGGAAGACAGCAGACATCCCTTGTTTAGGTTTTGAAGATGTCGGAGACTTCTCTGTGCTAAAAAGAGGCGCGGCAGGAGGAGCTGGTGGAGGGGGAGCCTTAACCGCTGGAGCTTTAGGTGTTGGAGCAGCAGTCTTTGGTTGGGAAACAACAGCACCTCCAGCAGGACCCCAGACAGGACCAAGAGGGTAATGCCTTTTAACATAATCCCGCAAACCAGGCATGTATAGATCCTTCAATGCTTTAGCCCACTCAACATGATCAGGGTCTTTGTTTCTGTACTCCACAAGAACCTACGAGCAAGAAAAAAAAAATGAAGTATATGCTTCATCAACCATAACTTGTGAAGATGCAATTGCTTCACAGCAGAACGAATGTTTGAATCACTAAGACCATTTTAGTGCATCACAGGAAATCAATCAAGAAGCAAAGCATAGAAGAGCAATTAAGTCTAAACAAATATGTTCTAGAGTCGCACTTTAAGAAGGATACAGTTATTTTTCAGTTCCTCCATTATTATTTCGTGATATTTATACTGACCTTTTGGAACCTTCAAGACATAACTTTGACCACTACTATCTAAATTTATACACATATACCATATATGTAGTTTACAAATAAAAACAAACTTTTATTTAAGCATTTCTAAGCCAACAGATGCTAGACCATCTGGTCAAGCACTCCAGGTAGCACCCTTGCGGCCTGGGTTCGATCCCCCACGGGGGCAAATTGTAGTGCCAGAGGTAAAAGAAAAAAATACATAAAAAAACTCATCTGCCCCGCATTACCCAAAGCACAAGTTTGTGGCACCGGCTCACTCACGGGGTAACAGGCCCCTGCGTGCGGACTGCAGGCAGGGTACGAGGTTCGGCCGTTCGGGGTTTTCTCGGACTGGGTGAGGAGTCCTCTAGATTAATGCGAATGCTCGGGGGGGCGCATGCAATCCCCCTGCAGTCCGAGTTTTTTCAAAGCATTTAAAGAGAAGTCTTCATATTGTCGGTATTGTACCAACAACCATATTAATGGAGGAGTAAAGGTGTTTTCAGAGTTGTATTTAAAATAAACTTTTTATGAAAGGAAAGAAGAAACTAGTAAGATAAATTTTCATATAACCAATATTAACAAATTTATGAAATACTAATGGAGGAGCAAATGTGTTTTCCTGGGTTCTGAAAGTGTATTTACTGTTATGGCTCTATGATGTGCTCCTTCCGTTCCTTAACGAATACACCAGAATTTGAGCTCAGAGATAGAATGGAATTAGCTATTGGAGATAAGAATGGCCATTTCATTCTTACATATTAAGCTCGCTCACTGAAAAGACTACATATAGTTTACTCCATCCTAAAATAAATCAACTCCTATAATCACTTTAAGTCAACTATCAGACTAACTTTACAGAAAAGGATAACAGCATTTATTTAACACAAAAGAAGTACATTATGAAAATATTTTTCCATGATGTACCAAGTGATACTAGCTAGCAACATGTACATGTGTTGCTTGTTGTGCAGTGTTGATTCCAACTAAATGTTTGTATTGGAAGCATGCCAAAAAAAAATTTTTGTCGGTATGCCATTTAAATAAAAGAACAGGAAGTAGCAAATGGCCAAATATGCATTTTCTCCAAAAATGGATCATGGCTTTTATCTACTTGGTTATGTTTGAATTCTTGTTACATAAACAGACTGCCATTTGGGAGTATGTAACAAAAGCTGCACAGAGATTAGTTGGTAACAGTATAATCCCTAGTAACAAAATGTGCTTATCTTCTCATTGTCCCTCTCGTCTAAAATGAACCCCATTTTAAAATTAGTATGATAATGCTTTGAAAAATTGTGCATCTAATGTCAACTATATGCATAGATGTTCTAATGTTCAACATATAAGTAGAGCACAAATTACAAAACGGGCATAGGAGAAGCATACCTTGTTATTATAGAACTCAGCCATCTGCCAGCTTTCCTCTACATGTGCTGTTGGGAAACTCATGCCTTACGAAGAAGAAGGGGGTAAAACAAAATGAGTAGCATATTTTGTGTATATTTGACAAGATTAAAACCAGGGGGGACGACTTTACTAACCACAGTCCTTCCCTAAGAATGCCACCCAAGCCAAAGCTGGGAGACTGTCAGCAACACTCTTTAAATGGTTGAAATAGTCTGGTCTCCTTCCTTCGGTCATTGCAGTTGCTTTTGCAACAACATCACTGAGGGGCTTAAAGAAGCCCTGTGCATCAGCCATTGATGCTGGTTTCTGCACAACATCAAAGAGGGGGAAATACTCATTGATTGATCTATTGTAACAGTAAGCATTGCTTAGTTAGATCCACCAATGCCTAAACAACTCGTAACATACAGGAAAAATAATCCTGGAGCTAACTGCTAGAGAAACCACTTCATCAGAACGATCTTAGCTAGCGCACTACTCTTGACGAACAGAATCTGACGCTTACCACATGCGCCCCCAAATCATGAGGTCAGCCAGTCATTTCCCCCGAAACCACGCATCGAATTAGCAAAACACAAGGAGATCTACGAGCGGAGCACATGCAAATCGACCAGATCGAGCGAGGATGAAACTCAAGCGTGTCCGCCACGTACCTGGAGCTGCTTGGCCTGTACCAGCAGGTCCTTGGCGACGGCAAACGCTTCGGCGAGTACCTTGGTGGCGTCCAGCACCTTGCCGCCGATCTTCTCCGCCGCGAGCGTGAGCCGCCCGACGCGCTCCGCGACGAACTCGTCGTAGGCCACGATGGCCGGATCCAACGGGGCATCCGGAGCGTCGAGGCCGCGCGGCGCCGCCGACGCGAGCGAGGCGCCGGAGGCCACGGAGGCCTCCAGCCGCGCCACCGCCGCCTCCAGCCGCTCCACTAGCGCCGCCTCCATCGCGGAGATCAAGCTACGCGGCGGGGGGTCTCTCTCGATTCCTCCCTCTCTCTCCCAGTCTCCCTTCCTCACCGTGCGCGCGGGCGTGTGCGTCTGCTTTGAGTCCTGACGCCGCTTCCTACAGCTCTGGCGGTTTTATGGCTTTGCGTTTCTTGCTCTTTTCTGTTCTGTTCTGTTTTTTTTATGCGGCGACAAGAAATACGTGGAATGACGTGGCATATACGAGTATTCTTTTTAGAGAATCCCAAGAAATTGGTGTGCCTCACGTCGCACGACGTACTTGTACTGTGCCGCTCTGCTGTATCGCGTGATTGGTATTAGCACGATCGATTTGCACGGTTTTGATCAATTTGCACCCGTGATCGCTTGCTTAGCCTGAGAGCAAGAATGATTACACGTCCGATAACCCAGCACAGGCGATCGGTCGGTCACACTCACACCACTCACCACCGCGACGTTTGGGCTTGCAACGGCACATGATCGACCCTTTTTCCTGACCTTTTGGAATCGATGAGCTGGTCATGCTGCCGAAAGTCGAAAGGTACCAAGAAGACGAGACGCAGCAGCGCCGCTCTCCATTTCATGTCAACTCGAAGAAAATACTGATAGTTTTTTTTTTTCTGCAAATTACCTGTGCTCGACATGAGTACCGTTACATTGTATGGCTTATGTACAGTTGACCAATGCAATTAGATATTTCGCGCTTTTGCCTTTTCTTTTGCACTTTTGAGGGTAATGCTGCCGCTTAGATGACTCACCCGATCATGCGGTGAAAACACTTACTTTTTCTTTTAAAAAATGACGGGCTCCAACGTGGCGACGTCGTTTCTTCCCGATGAAGAACCAATTAGTTATTGGTAATACAGATTTTGTCAGATAATACAAAATTTGTTCCTTGGTAAACAATGACGCTGCGGCAGCAAATTCGGCATGGGGGAAGATGGTATGGTACTATGGTATGTGATCATATCCCTTCGCGGTCCCAACTCCCAAATGAGAACACGCACGAAGAACACATAATAGGCAAGAAACGTGGAAGGACTTGATCTCTTATTCAATTCATTCATAGAATACAGATGAATACACGTTCCGTTATATAGCGCCAACTCTTCAAGATTATATTTGGCATAAATCCATAATTACGTCTAACCTAGGGATATATAGACACTCTTCTTGGATGAATACTGCGGCTAGCTAATGCCTGATTTAAAAAATCTAAATAAATCCATAATTATGTCTAACCTAGGGATATATAGACACTCTTCTTGGATGAATATTGCGGCTAGCTAATGTCTGGTTTAAAAAATCTAAAATCCAGTGGGAGAAAAAAAAGAAAATCATCTATAAACGATAGTCGTATTTAATCAGAAAAAGGTCAATTTTGAGCAAAAATATACCTACACTTGATCTCACGCGAGGAACTTCAGCAAAACTCGCAGTTGCCCACAAGAAGTCCACGTGATCGATTCAGCTTCCGGGACCTGGGCTGTCCATCGGGCCTACGGCCTGCTGTGCCCTGTGCTTATAGTTTTGGGCTAGCAAGCAGCAGCGGAATTTTTGGGCCCTGGGTCGTCGATGATGGACGGGCCTAATGTGTCATACTGTAGCATACACTCCATACTGGTAGACTATACTCTATATATACCTGAGTAGTGACCATATTCGATCAATTATATGCGAGATTTGGAGTTGATAAGACGACAAACAGGCCACCAAGACCAATGGATAAGACAAGACTAATTACTAGGACGACTATATATATCGCCTAATCGATGGATTAGAATAGATTAACAACTTAGAGTCGCATGATTTCCGGATCTCTGGTAAACACGATTGCTTGACATGACCCACCTACAAACAAACAGCTGCATGTACGAAAGATAGGTCCATCGATTACTAATGCTGCGTGCGCCGCGGACAACGCGCGTGGTTGAAGTAGCATGCTCGAGACACAGATGATTGATCGCTGGATCGGGGCTGTAACAAGCAAGCGATGCAGTGCACCAAGCAACATGCCAACATCTGATGACGGCATGTCAGGCTGTCAATACGTACATGTCAACTGCCAGGCCAGCACGGCAGCACGCACGTCTCTGAAAACCGGGCCACCTGATAATTGCCGCCAGGACCATCCAGATCCGGAGTAATGACACATGTCAAAAACTCATAATCAGTAAAAATGGCTACAGAAAAGAGGGTGAAAATAAGGTCTTCGTAGTGCGTGGCAAATTGGCAATCGATGGAACGAGACGTGACCACACTTCCAGTAGTCGGTAGTAGTCCGCAAGCCACGGCGCTTCCGGTGTGACAGTTTTTAGACAGCACACATCAGTTCGCCGTCGGACGCCCCCCCAAAATCCACGCGGCCACGCAGCTTTCGGCCCCGCCTCCGCGACTTGCCCACCCGCCCGCGGCCGCCTTTGCCGATGGAGCCAGCCGCACGAGTGCGCGACGGCAGGCGACGAGGTCTGAACGCGACCGGGCAAAATTTGTCACGCGTCGCCTGGTAGCTGGAGAACATCAACTAGTTAAAGCGCGGTCAAAGCCTAGCCAGTGAGTGGCGCCACGCACATCCCGGACAGGGACGCGCAGCATGGGACTGTGACTATGAGATGGCCAATGATACACGCGCGCGAGCTAGCTAGAGGCCTGACCGGCGACCGTGGACGGAGAGAAGAGATTTGTGGGCGCGCGCACGGGCGGTCGACGTCGCGCCAGCCGGGTTGGTGACGACGCGAGGACCTGGCGGCCGCGATCGACGTCGTCGGCGACGGCGACGTCCGCACTCGGCACTCCTCACTGGCGGACCTGGTGTGAAGGCGCCGCTTGACCGCGCTGCATTTGGGGGCTTTTCGGTCGCTGGAACACACTTGTTGGTGCGGTCACTTTTTGTATTTTTCCTTGGCGCTTTTTATCTCACAACAAAAGCTGTGATGAAAACTACGAGACGTTGCGACTCACGAACCCTGGTAGGCCAATAAGATCGGATGGCCAATCAGATCCATCCCCATGGCCATCCGAGAAACCCATCGCGCTTTGCCAAATCTGGAGGAAAAACACTAAGTACGGGTAGTAGGAAAACCACAAGCCGACGTAGAGAAAAGCTGTTAAACTCAACTACTCAAGTAAAATCTTCAGATCACAAAACCGAATTTACGCAGTGGAAGTAAATGAAGTTGTGAGGTTGGTAAAGACCAAATCATGGTGCTCCTTCGCTTTTCCGGGCTCATATACGGTCGGACGCCGCAGCGCACGCTTCCCCAGCGGTGGGCTCGAGATTCACGTCCCGACAGCGCCATTGCTCACAAAAAATCTAATCATACTGTTGACCGGGATTGATGTTGAGCGTCCTGTACGTAATTTGGCCCTCAGAGTCGCGGCACAATCATTTTCAGGCCCCCCATAAACACGTCATCCGCGCGACCGGTGCACGTGTAAAAACGATTAGATTACGAGGGCGCGCACTAGTTTATTGGTAAAGCGAGATCTATAGTCCATGGTGCGTGGTTAAGATAAGGGTCGGTCCTAGTTCCGATACGGTTAGGCATGATGATTGCCTTGCCACCATCATTTTCCTTGTTTTTTTATCATGTTCACGAAACAACGTAATACTAGTAGTACTGTATAAACAGGGCAGGCAGTCATGAAGGGTGTTTTTTTATACAGTAATTACCAGCAGTAATAAGCATAGAATTTTCCTCAACAGAAAGCGATACCAGATGACCATGACCATGTGGTTCAAGTTCAGTAGTACAGTAAGCAATATACCGAGTATACTGCAGTCTACAGTAGCGTACTTGTGAACCAATTACCCGCACAAGAAATTAAAGAAAAGGTAGTAGGAGTACTTGGGCACCAATTATCAGCTCCATGCACACACACGTCGCAGACCACAGCGTGCGTGCACAGCGTGCGTGCACAGCGTGCGTGCACACCGTGCACGCCTGCACGGAGACATCGCCCTCGTGCCGTCGTTGCGGCAACGTCATGGATCGGAGGGGCACAGCAGGGGGCGCATTGATTCGCGTGCCGGGAAAAAAGAAACAGGGAAAAGGGAGCCGACAGGTCTCGAGACAGGGGAAACGAGAAATTACCCGTCAGGCCCGAGGCTGACGTCGCCGGCGGGGCCGCCTCGAGCGCGGTTCCCACGGGCGCCAGCGGCGAGCACCGTGCATTCCTGCGTGTGCGTCCCACCCCGGGCCGGCCGCGGCGGGCCGGGGGACCTGTCCTGTCCTGCCTCTAGCGCGCGGCGTGGAGCCGTGGACGTCGTCACTGCAACCAGCGGCAGCCATGGCAGCAGCCCGGGCAGATCATCAATGGGGATGCCTGTGATCGCCTGCCCCTCTTGCACATTTGCCGGGACGAGACGAGACGAGACAAGCAGACCCTTTCGACGTTTCAACCCCGGCCAGGGTGGGGCGCATGATACGGGGCACGTGTATAATATTTTTCCAACTGCCCCTCTTGCATATTTTTCTTTGTGCGGTTGCAGTTGGCCGAGACAAGTGGTTTGGGGGTTTGGACAAACGAGCTCGCCAATCACCAGTGTCACGGCTTCGGCTAGTCCCGAATTCAGGGGGCAGAAAGCGGCCGCACTATGCGCATCACTTGTTTGTTCCACCGCATTAACTTCGGGTTTATGACCCCGGGCCCCGCGCCACGTAGACCAGTAGGGCGGCGTGCCAGCTGATCGGACGTGGCAGGACAGTCAAAGCTCTGTACCGCACGGTACGGACGAGCCGCGAGGTGTGCCAGGGGTGCCCCTCCGTCCCGCTCTCCAAGGCAGCCAGCGCGCAGAGCGGCAGTGGCACAGTGGTGCCGCAGGGAGGTGGGGGCCGCAACTGGGCGCGAGGCCGGGATCAGGGGAACCGCATGGTCACGTCACGGGACGGCGTCCCGAGGCAGCCCGGCCAGCGCGGCACGCCGGCGCGGGCCACGGCCAACAGGAACAGGCCTCGGCTCGGCACGGTACCCAATCGCAGTCGGGGTCCCGCCTCCCCGGCCCGGGCGTGCGCTGCTAGAAGAACTGTGTTCCATTGGCAGTTGGGGCTGGGGTCTCGTTTCTTGGTCCGGGACGTTACGGGCCGGTAGGGCACGGCGCACGCTGCGCTACGGTGAGAGGAAACGGTCGTTCGTGAGCGTGCTCCGGGGCAGTGGGCAGCAGCATTTCCTTGTCCGGGACCAGACACCGTTTCGTTGAGTGCAAGGATGGCGACTCCAGGGCTTGATCGACGCACAGACGCACGAACCTCGGCAGCTAATATCTGGACAAAGAAAAGATGGTATGTTCAGTTTCGTTGGTAAAATTTAGTTGATTGTAGTTATATGGTCACTAGTTAGAGACTAAATTTATTTACTTTTTAGCTTACTTATATGCTCTAGAATTTCTATAAAATTGACTAAATTTCAGATGGCACTTTAGATTAAATTTTCAAGGTGCTCTTTTTGTTTTAGAGAAAGTCTCTAAAGTGCAACAAAAGGGCCACTCCCTACCTCATTTTTCAGTTTTCGTCCGTCAATAAGAAGCATGCGGCCTAATTTTAGTAGGCTAGTTTTCAATGCATGTAAGATAACTTTTTTTTCTTTAGTTTCCAAATTATTGATTCCTTGCACATAGAAAACAATGACACCTTATGCTCTGGTGCCTCCCCTCAGGGTGCGAAGCGCTACACCAATCTTGTGTAACATCTGCAGCAAACCTAAATCTAACGTCGCCACATACAAGTTTCTTCTACCAGGCCATATCAGCCTAATCCAACATTTAGAGAGACACCACAAAGAGCTCCTTCTCTGCACTTTTTTTAATTGTGCTAAGTGCCTAATATACGTACATTTTAAAAACATTTCCAAATGTTTTTTTCTTTCTCTTGCACCTCACCATGACACAGAGTGTAATACATATGGAAACATAACTCACCCTCGGTGGTACTAGATAAATGTTGCAACCAAAGATTTTTCATCTTTATATTATGACTATCCATCCTAAATACAACCGTGCATTTTTATTGTATCTTGGTTGACAAAAGCAGAGCCAAAATAGAGAGAATATAAGGAATAGTGAATTCACTAGACTGTAATGAGGCTGATCACGATATAAGCCAAAACAAAACGTATATAACCCAAAATTCTGATCCTAGTAACCGCATTTCCAATCTCGAGCACAGAAGTGATATAATAACTAGCTTTGAATGTCCGGTATTTAGTGCCAATCATCCTCTTCATTTCACTCACGCATTTCAACAACAAAGAGCACCTCTCTATATACCAAAGAAGCTTTGTTGTCCCTCGACGTATGGATTGATCAATTCTTGTGAGATCTAGGGAGTTAGATTGAGCTATCGGGTGACTGAGAATAGGAGAGAGAAATCTCATTCTCGTCACTTATGGATATAGTTAAGAATTTGTGAATTGTTTGTGACTTTGGGAGGTGGAGCAACCTAAATGGTAGAGAGTTGCTCGATGAGACTATGGTAAACAAATCGAGTGTCTTCTTAGCTTGTTTGTGTGTTCTTATTGTTTAGGTTTACTTTTGAGAGAATGATTTTGTTGATAAGAGGGCATTGTAATCTATCGTCGAGGATGCACACAACTTAGTGATCCAAACAAATTTAGCTAGTTCAAAACTATTAGCGTGCACACAAATAGGGTTAAGTGAATGAGATTTACGATTGAAGGGAGTAAACGGTCGGTAAAATAAAGTAGTGCGGTAGTACCCATTACATGTTGCCATTTTCCTTCAAAAAAATTACAGGTTGCCATATTTGCTATGTTTCCATTATAATAATAACTCAATTACTAGTATAACAAGGTTTCCTTATCTCTTCACTCAAACGCTAGTCGATGATGCCTTGCAGCGAAGAAATCTAGTGTGCTTATCTATTCCCAAATCTCCCAAGAGTCGTTGGACCAAATGAGATCATCGCGGCTAACTGCAGTTACAAGAGGGGTTCAGAAGTTAGCAATCGCAGAAGATCCTAGCGAGGCACACCTGACCGGCGCAGTTCAAGGCCAGCCGCACCTCCCTCATCACTCGCTCTCATTTTACCGTTGCGGCCAGGGCGCCCCGGCGACCACCAAAGTGGAAGCCAACCGGTACGTACATTTGCACAGTACACACTAGGGAGGGCAGGGGCTACTACACTCTAGGATTCTGTACGCCCGAGGACAGTCCCGTAATTGCGCCCCGCACAGTGCCTGCGAGTGTGCCAGCACAGTGCCCACGCCCTACTGTTTTAAATCCCCTGCCGCCGCTCACCCCCGCCGTCCCCCCCCCTTCCTCCATCCGTTCTCCCAAAACAGCACCGCCGAACCCCCACTCCACCATTCCGCGATTCTCACACCGGGAACTTCGGGGAGCGCCATGGCGTACATGTGCGCCGACAGCGGCAACCTCATGGCCATCGCGCAGCAGGTGATCCAGCAGCAGCAGCAGCAACAGCAGCACCAGAGGCACCACCACCACCACCTGCCGCCGCCGCCGATGCCGCTCCCGCTCCTTCCGCGCCAGGCGCCGCCGATGCCGCCGGCCCCGGCGCCCCCGCACGGCCAGATCCCGGCGGCGTCCCCGCCGTACGGCGGCGGCGGCGGCGCGTGGCCCCAGGCGGACCATTTCTTCCCCGACGCCTTCGTCGGCACGTCCGCGACCGACGCGGTGTTCTCGGACCTCGCCGGCGCCGCGGACTTCGACTCCGATGTGTGGATGGACAGCCTCATCGGGGACGCGCCGGTCTTCGCGGACTCCGACCTCGAGCGCCTCATCTTCACCACCCCGCCGCCGCCTGTCCCCGTCTCCGTCCCCGGCCCTGCCGCCACCCCCGCCGTGGCCCCCGTCGACGAGGCGGCGCAGCCCGAGGCCCCCACTCCGGCGTCGCTTCCCCAGCCCGCCGCCGTCGCTACGCTGGCAGCGTGTTCCTCTCCGAGCTCCTTGGACGCCTGCTGCTCCGCGCCCATCCTCCAGTCCCTCCTCGCCTGCTCAGCGGCCGCTGACCCAGGGCTCGCGGCCTTGGAGCTCGTCAAGGTGCGCGCTGCCGTCTCCGACGATGGGGACCCCGCGCAGCGCGTGGCGTTCTACTTCGCGGACGCGCTGGCGCGCCGCCTCGCGTGCGGCGGCGGCGGCGGCGGGGCGCAACCCTCGCCGGCGGTGGACTCGCGCTTCGCCTCCGACGAGCTCACGCTCTGCTACAAGACGCTCAATGACGCCTGCCCCTACTCCAAGTTCGCGCACCTGACGGCCAACCAGGCCATCCTGGAGGCCACGGGCACGGCGACCAAGATCCATATCGTTGACTTCGGGATCGTGCAAGGCATCCAATGGGCGGCGCTGCTCCAGGCGCTCGCCACTCGCCCGGGGGAGAAGCCGTCCCGGGTACGTATCTCCGGTGTTCCCTCGCCGTACTTGGGGCCAAAGCCTGCGACGTCCCTCGCCGCAACCAGTGCCCGTCTCCGCGACTTCGCCAAGCTTCTTGGGGTGTACTTCGAGTTCGTCCCATTGCTGCGGCCAGTGCACGAGCTGGATCGGTCGGATTTCTCGGTTGAGCCGGACGAGACCGTAGCCGTCAATTTCATGCTCCAGCTGTACCACCTTCTTGGCGACTCCGATGAGCCCGTGCGACGTGTCCTCCGGCTGGTTAAGTCACTCGATCCATCAGTGGTTACTCTCGGGGAGTATGAGGTCAGCCTGAACCGAGCTGGGTTCGTCGACCGGTTTGCCAATGCACTGTTGTATTACAAGCCAGTGTTCGAGTCACTGGATGTGGCAATGCCACGGGACTCACCAGAGAGGGTGAGGGTGGAGCGATGCATGTTTGGGGAGCGTATTCGGAGGGCCATTGTGCCAGAGGAAGGCGAAGAGAGGACTGATAGGATGGCGGCTAGTAGGGAGTGGCAGACGCTGATGGAGTGGTGTGGCTTTGAGCCTGTCAAGCTCAGCAACTATGCGATGAGCCAGGCTGATCTTTTGCTTTGGAATTACGATTCAAAGTACAAGTATTCACTTGTTGAGCTGCCACCAGCGTTCTTATCTCTGGCTTGGGAGAAGCGGCCGCTGCTCACTGTGTCTGCTTGGCGGTGAGTCCTTTTTGTGTATTGGTGCTGTTGTACGTAGCATTGTCAGGATCAGGGAAGAAATAGATATGGTTTTGCGTTTTCTTTAGTTTCCTCCGAAGATGATGACAATGGCTAGATGGTATAATTGGGACTAGTTAACTTGTATGATGTTTGTTCTACTACATGATCAGTAGCTAGAGCAAATTTAGCGCTAATTGTATAGAAATGGATAGCAGGTGGAGTAGACTGCTTGCTCGTTTGGTTTTCTGATTCTGATGACAATTGGCATTCTGCATGTGTATGAATTTGAAAAATCATACAGGCAATTCCATCATTGTGATCGATTACAGTCGTAAAGCTAACTATAATCAATGTTTGTTTAAGTGTTATTGCAAATACTATTCTCATGTTTGTGGTTGCAATGGTAGTGTAGTGCGCAAAATGAAATTCTGTTCGAGTTTGGCAACACAGCTGATTTCAACCTTGCCAATCCAGTTATTCTGCGTGGTATCTCAGGACCTCAGGGTTGTCATCTATAAGCATCTCAATTGCTACTCATTCATTAACCTGCATTCTTTCCTTAGTCATCTGTGCTATTTATATCTGTTTGCTCTTTCGGTCTTAGTCCTCAGTTTGTGTATTGAGATTAATAATTTTCTGGAAGCACCATTCTTCTTTTGTTGCTGTTAGCGTTAGTGTTCTTGTTGCTGTTAGCGTTAGTGTGTGTCTGTTCGTGAACAGATGCTACAGCTGTACTTAGATAAGAGGCGTCAAAAAAAATAGCTCGTACTGTTTGTAGCTGCATTTGCCTGTTGCGCAGGTATTCCAATGCACATCAATTACGCCACCATTTATGTGAAAGAGAAGCAATGCCCCCATTACCCTATTCCAGTGCTGCCCTGTATCCTTGCTGTTCTGATTGTATGCTGTCATTTTCATCAATTTGTTAGGAGGCTTGGCGTTTTATCTTGATCCAGAAGGCAGCATATTTCCTTTCTGTTGACGCTTAGTCTTTTCTTCTGGAGTTAAAATTGCCAGACTCGTCTTCATGACTCCATACATTTTAGCTGGAAAAAACGTTATTCATTCTTTAGTGAAAAGGATCTTATGCCTGCCTTCGTTTCCTGGCTCTTTGGGTTTGGGTTACTTGGATTCTGTTCCTCGCCCATTTCTTGGATGAGAACGCATGAAGTGACCGATATGCGGACTCGGAGCAATGGCCTTTTCGGTTTAGTTGGTCCGCACCAAGCCATAATTATGGACTAAGCAGTGAGACCGATGTCGTTTTTCCTTGAAATTCATTCATTTTCCAATCGACCTTTACGTCAAACTCTCCATTGTGCATTTTGTCTAGTTTCATCTTGACTGCAATTTATTATAGAAAATGCCAAGTTCTTTTAACAAGAATGTAGAAGTTCACTGCAACTTAATTACTTAGCCCTGAAGGTTTACCATTACAAATTTGCAAGATCAAACAAGGCCGACTTGTTTTGGCGGACCAGATTGTACGTCTCACGGTCAACCAGTTGGGTTGCTTGCTCGCTTTACCTCCCTACAGTACTGTAACACCTCTGGTGTTAAATTAACTAAAACCTGCCATGTCATCATATGCATTGCAAAACATTCATGGTTAAGTCAACCTTAATGTGCATCAACTAAAATAAATTTACATTTCATAGGTTGATTGAGTTTCTGTAATGGTTGTCACATGAAATAATAAAATCCTATTTTCGAATGCCATCGCAAATGCTTAATTTATACTCTATGTATTTGAGGTGTAAACTGTGTTTACACTAGTATCAAGCATAGTGTATAAG